>PVKC010009770.1:0-26411 GCA_004027635.1 Crocidura indochinensis | reverse complement strand
CTTGCACTCGGCTGAACCAGGATGGCCCTCTGTTCAATCTCCCATATGGTCCCCCCAGCCAGGAGCGATTTCTGAGCTCATAGCCAGGAGTAACCCCTGAGCATCATCGAGTGTGGCCCAAAAACCAAAAAAAAAGGGGGGGTGGTCAGATTTGGGCCAGAGATATAGCATAGCAGTAGGGCGTTTGCCTTGCATGTGCCCAGCCCAGGATGGACCTGGGTTCGATTCCTGGCATCCTATATGGTCTACTGAGCCTGCCAAGAGTAACCCCTGAGCACTGCCAGGTGTGGCCCAAAAACCACACCAAAAAAAAAAAAATAAGGTCTCTGGGGAGGTGCCTGTATAGTCGCAGGGTGGGCACGCAGAAGCTGCTACTTCACTGACATGCCAGGCTTCCCACCACTCTCTTAGTCTTTATGGGCCATAGGGTGCTAGTTTGACATTCATAAGAGGAGGCATTGCAGTTTTGTTTTGCCTCTTTTGTCTGGATCGTTCTTTGTTTTATTTACTTAGAGGAGTCTGTCTCCTTTGCAGTTACTTACTCCAGCACTGATTTGTGGCTTTGTAGCTTGGGTTTTTGGGGGGCCACACCTAGTGGTGCTTAGGGTTTACTTCTGGCTCTATGCCAGAAATCACTCCTGCCAGACTCAGGGAACCCTGTGGGATGCCGGGGATTGAACCTGGGTTGGCCATATTCAAGGCAGACACCCTCCCCACTGTGCTATTGCTCTGACCCTGTTTCGTGGGTTTTGCCTCTCTGACTCTGTTCTGGAGCACTGGCCTCTTGTATTCAGAACATATGTTCCTGTGTGATGCTGGGGAGTCAGAGGCTTCAGTTTTCGTGGGAGTCTTTGGACTTGTGTTTAAAACAGCAGCTTACATTTTTATTTGTTTGTGGCCCGTCACTTTTCTTGCCTGCTCCTCTGGAGGGCCCCCTTCTTCCTTTCCTGCAGTTGGTGGAGGCCCAGCTGAACAACCAGCCTGATTGGCTGCAGTCAGTAGACTGGGCCTGGCTCCTGGCTCCTGGCCCCTGGCTACCATCATTGGTTCCCTGGTGGGCATGGAACCCAATTAGTGTCAGCGAGGCACAGAAATAATTTGGGAGGCCCCTATGGGGCCAGGGCTCTTCTCTCCTTGGGAGAAGGTAATTGTTGCCTTTGGTATACTTAGTCACAGCCAGGTAGAGACAACCTCTTGTGGACTTGATCTGATCTGGCCCTTGCCCCTTCCTTTAATTTCAGAGAAATGGTTTGTTTTGTTTGGATTGGCTGGGTCTGTTGGTTTCTGCCTTCAGTTTCTCATTTCTTTTATTGTGCTTGCATTGGTTTGTCTTCTCCCATTTGACTTGAATGGGGAGTTCCTGTCTCCATTTTTCCTCAAAACAGCCTTTCCAGGCTTGATCTGGCAATGTCCCATATGCAGATGTTGAGAAATCATACCCTTTCTGGAGATGTTGAGAAGTCATACTCTTGCATCCTTTTTTCTTTTAGTGTTTGATAGGTTAAACTTAGAATTTGCCCAGACTGGGCCCGGGAGATAGCATGGAGGTAAGGCGTTTGCCTTTCATGCAAAAGGTCATCGGTTCGAATCCCGGTGCCCCATACGGTCCCCCGTGCTTGCCAGGAGAATTTCTGAGCATGGAGCCAGGAGTAACCCCTGAGCACTGCCGGGTGTGACCCAAACCCCCCCCCCCCCCCAAAAAAAAAAAGAATTTGCCCAGACTGAAGAGAAACCCCTTCCTGCCCCAGTCACCAGCTGTCCATTCCAATGGTTTGCCCTTTTGGTTTTCTTTCCCTATTTCCCACGCACCCCAAACTTGGAGATGTTTCTTTTGTCCTTGCTGCATTGTCAAGGCGACCAGGACACACGGCGCGGGGTGGTAGGCAGCTGTTGTAAGCATGGTTCTCCTTGCTTCCCAAGGGTCGAGCTCATCAGTGCAGGGCATCATGTGGAGCCCGACAGCTGAGGCTGCCACTGCAGCGTGTGAGAAGCTCCATTTTCAGCCACCATTCATTGGGTTCACAGAGTAATTCTCAGACAGTGTCACTTTGGGAAACTTCTGTAGTGTCTAATAGACAAGGGCTTGAGAGAAAAGGCAGTAACATGTGACAGTCTACTGCATAAGAACAGCACCAAGTACTTCCAGGATTTACTTTGTTTCTCTAACCCAGAAAACCTCTTGGCTAGGGGTAGATTGCTTGGTCATAGGTTTGACTATATTGTTCGAAGGCTGGAGAGCAGGAGGAACCCGCTGGTATACATGAGAATGCCCAGTACTTCCTGCCGCCCTGCCCTACCCTGCCCCAGGAGGTGAGAGTGGTGGTGCTATGGTTTGTTGTTGAGTGATGTTCATTGCCACTTTACTCACAGATCTAACCCACAATTTGCTGCCTCTACTTTTTCATGAGCAAATCAGCCTCAAAAGCTGTGAACAAGTTACTGTAAACTTGGCTGAAAATACTAGGGTACAGGCCTCCAGATACCCTAGGGATGGGGCCAGAGCTCTAGAACAAAGAGTAAGACATTGCCTTGCTTCTGGCCCCCAAGCCAGGAGTGACTTCTGAGCGCATAGCCAGGAGTAACTCCTGAGAGTCACCGGGTATGCTCCCCCCCCAAAAAAAAAAGAGTGATTTCATTTCTGTGGATTTTTCACTTACTATCACAAATGAGTGAGAGGGAGGTAGAGGCTTTGCCAATCTGCATCTAGAGGAGGGAGAGGGAGGAGGGAGAGAGAGAGACAGAGAGAGACAGAGAGAGACTCACTTGTTTCCTCTTATTTTTTTTTTGTTGTTGTTGTTGTTTTCTTGGTTTTTGGGCCACACCTGTTTGACGCTCAGGTGTTACTCCTGGCTATGCGCTCAGAAATTGCTCCTGGCTTGGGGGGACCAGTTGGGACGCCAGGGGTTCGAACCGGGGTCCGACCTATGCTAGCGCTTGCAAGGCAAACACCTTACCTCTAGCACCACCTCCCCGGCCCCAGCTCGCTCTTATTTTGACTGAGTTTGCTCTATGAATGTGAAATGCATGCCCACCCAAGGTGCATTTAAGGTAGTTATGATTTTGTTTCATACTATTGAGGGCTTTTCTCTTGCCTTTGTGTGTGTATGTGTATGAGTGTGTGTGTCTCCTCATACTATTGAGGGCTTTTCTCTTTTTCTTGCCTTTTTTTGGGTGTGGGTGGATGTGTCTTTTCTCATACTATTGAGGGCTGTTCTCTTGCCTGTGTTTGGTGTGTGTGTGTGTGTGTGTGTGTGTGTGTGTGTGTCTTTTCTCTTGCCTTTTGTGTGTGTGTGTGTCACTTCCAACACTGCTTTGGAGGTCAGACTGAGGCCTCCAGTGTGCAGAGCACACGTTCTGTTTCCTGGGCTCTGGAGTTGCTTTTCTGATGCACATATATTCCCCTAAACTGACTTCTGTGAACTTTGGGGTGTGACCTATTAGCTTGTTTTTCCTGCTCTGCCCCAGCGAAATGTCCTGTCCTGTCCAATTCTATGGACAGGCATCAGCTGTTTCTCCCAGGAGGTCAGTTCTTGGTGAGGAGAAGGGCATCCAGCAGCTGGGTGCTTCCCACCTCTGACTGTATGGTATAGTCAGGGCTCTAGCATGTGTTCAGATAGGAGCAACTGCCCTTCGTCCACTTTACTTAGGGGCATTTGCAGCCTGATCCCTCACTTCATGTTACCTTACTCAATAGCAGGCAACATTTCCGAATGACAGTCCATGCATTCGTGTCTCTCCTGTGTGAAACTCACTAGGAAGTTATGCCTCGGTTGGGCTCTTGCCCCATCTATGCTATTACTGTGACCCTGTTGATTTGTCAGTCAATTGAATGCATTTGGCGCAGGGGATCTTTCTGCTCACCTGCCCTTAGAATAGCATCACGGAGCATCAAGGAAGCTCAGTGGGAATGAGGCACTGGCCTGTGCCTCCTGGGTGGGAGCTGCTCCTGCTTTCAGTACCTTCCACCCTGCCACAAGGGAGCCCATGTCTCCAGCCTGGACTTGCCGCTATGCTTCTGCTTGGAGGCATCTCACAGTCAGTTTTCGGGGATGTCCTGAACTCTGGTCTAAGTAGGGTCTGTCTCCTGAGCAGAGATGGGCACCCCATGGGACTGGGATTAAGGGGCATCACTGAACAGAAGGCACTCAATCCCCAGGTTATATATAGTCTTTGCCCTGCTTCGAATTGGCCCTATTGTGGTCCCTGCATAACACAAGAGGGACAGTTTTTCCCCTTCTCTGGGATCTGGAGTGGGAAGACAAGTCTGTTGCCAGTGGCCAAGAGATAGCCTTGCTCAGGTGTGACCCCTAAGCCAGAGAGACAGTCAGGTATGACTGTTTGCTAGAAGCAGCTCCACACTGCACACACTTTGCTTTCAATTGGAAGTCTCTGCTGCCTAGTTAGGAGCCTCTGTAGGTCAGTCACTCAGAGTCACTCAGGGCACTGAGCTCCAGGCCTATTAGACAGGTCTCTGCTAAGCAGGGACTCATCTTTTCTTCCAAACTTGGGGTGTACCCACCCCTTGTGCTGTGTTCTCAGAGACAGTGTTCATCTTCGACTCACTGATGTCTCACTAGAGACAGACCACCAACCACGTGCCTGTTTGGGCACTCACTTGAGGCCGATCAAGGCTAACTTGCTCTCTCTCGCACATTTGTGACTTAGGGCTAAGAAGTGGATTCCATCCAAGTGGTTTCACCCCTTTCTTGAAAACCTGATTTGACCCTTTTACCCTCTAACTTTACTCCACCTCTCCAATGTCACACTCCCCACCAGTGTCTGTCATTCCCCACTTGACATCAAGCTCAAGCTCTGAAAGCAAACTCTTTTTTTGTTTGTTTGTTTTTGGTTTTGGGCCATACCCTGCGGTGCTCAGGGGTTACTCCTGGCTGTCTGCTCAGAAGTAGCTCCTGGCAGGCACGGGGGACCATATGGGACACCAGGATTCGAACCAACCACCTTTGGTCCTAGATCGGCTGATTGTAAGGCAAATGCCACTGTGCTATCTCTCCGGGCCCTGAAAGCAAACTCTTTTTTTTTTTTTTTAATTTTTCATTTTTATTTATGAGAACAAAGATGCAAAGAAAGAGGACAAGGTAAAGTTACAGTGGAAGGACAATCACCCATAAACAGAATTCATATAAGTCCCCTTGCTGATATATTAACATTGAACTTTCGGCCAAAGAATATTATACTTTTTATATTTCCATGCATATGCATATTAGTTTAAGTTAGCCTCAAAAGTGGGTGTTCCTTTTTAAGGATAAGAGTCAAAGGAGCACAGTAAAAATGGCATTAGAGTGGCAATAATTGTTTGCATCGGCCCACCAAAGTATGGGGGACATGGAAAGGACAATCCTCAGCCTAAATACAAGGGGACCAAACCCCTGAAGTTTCCTGGCATAAGACCAGCTCTAGGTTCCAGTCAAACCAGATTGCCCAATCCAAGTCGTTGTCTGTAGTGCCAACACACTTATTTTACACACTGTCGCTGTTGTTGGTATCATGTTTCTGTATTAAAGATCCTGGAATCTGCATATCCTATATTGCAGTTAGGATGGTGCAGAGTGTCCTGAAAGCAAACTCTTAAGACCAGAACACAGCATTAGAATGTATGTTTTCTTGAGAATTTTTTTTGTTTGATTTTATTTTGTTTGGAGGCCACACCTGGCAGCACTCGGGCGTTACTCCTGACTCTGCACTCAGAAATCACTCCTGGCAGGCTTTGGAGACCATATGGGATGCTGGGAATTGAACCCACATCCGTCCCGAGTTGGCCATGTGCAAGGCAAATGCCTTACCACTGTGCTATCTTTATCTTCTCTGCCCCCCAATTTCTTGAGATTTTAAAGATTTTCTTTTTTACCTAGCAATTATTTTTCAGCAGTCTACCTTTATTTAGACTCTCAGCATGATAAATGCTGATAGTCTCTGTGCTCATTTCTTTGTTCGTATTGCAGACCATGAGAGAGCACTGTAACGAGCACAAGTGGCCCGAACATGCCCTTGTGGTGGGAAGGCAGAGTTGGTCGGTTGGCACTGTGGTCCTTGGGTTGCCCAAACAACCCCCGTAGAATCAACAAAGACATCTAGTTCTTTGTGACTAGAGAGATGCTACGAATGTTTTCTTCAACCTAGGAGTTGAAGTATGAGAAATTCTTGGTAGCGGGAAGTGCTGGGGAGATTATATTTAAACTGCACCCACAGGATCACAGCCCCTTTCCACCCCTCAACAACACAGATTCCCCTCACGGCAGCTGAATCTGCCCTGGCCATGAATGCCCCCTGCATTTGCTTTCCACCTGCCTTTTCCTCTTTGCAAAAGTTTCAGCAAAGTTTCCCCGTTCCTACCCAGTGATGGTCTTTGACACACCCTTTCTCTCAGTGGCTGGTAGATTCCTGGAGAAACGCTGTGGTGCAAGTTGCTTCTTTCAGAAATGCACAGTCAGGGCGGGCTTGTCTGTACTTTCTACCTTGACCTGCCTTGCTGCAAATGATGTGTGATGAATGACATGACCTTTTTACTCTTTATGTCTATTCCATAAGAACTTCTGGGGCCAGAGAGATAGCATGGAGGTAAGGCATATGCCTTGCATGCAGAAGGATGGTGGTTTGAACCCCTGCATCCCATATGGTCCCCAAGCCTGCCAGGAGTAACCCCTGAGCACTGCTGGGTGTGACCCCCCAAAAAAAAAGTTATTCTTAACACACCTCTGCTAAAATATGCTGATTGTTTTTATAATTCTAAGATGATCTTACTAGAATGTTGGAGTCATTGAAATTAAGTACTAACATGTCCAAGTACAGGTTTGTTTTGTTTTTTTGTTTGTTTGTTTTTTGGTTTTTGGGTCACACCCGGCAGTGCTCAGGGGTTACTCCTGGCTCCATGCTCAGAAATTGCTCCTGGCAGGCACGGGGAGACCATATGGGGCACCGGGATTTGAACCGATGACCTTTTGCATGAAAGGCAAACGTCTTACCTCCATGCTATCTCCCTGGCCCCTCCAAGTACAGTTTTTTATGGGGTAGATTCTAGTTTCTGATCTTATCGGTTCACAAAGGTGGTGTGACCACCCGTGTTGAGGCTTAACTCAAAGTCACGACAACCCCGATAGTCTCTGAGTCTCGTGAGGTGTCCTTGAAGAAAAATCAAAGTCACCTTACTGTCAATTCCTAGAAAGAGTGAGAGGCACGAGAGAACTGACTCAAATGCAAGAGCACAGACTTACCCTCTGTGAGGTCCTGGTCTCTGCTCCCAGCACCCAAAAGCATAGAACTCGTAGCCCTGGAACATTGTTGGCTTCAGCCCTTGTACAACCACTGTGAAGAATTCCGACCTTGTTTATGGGACTGGCACCCAGCTGTAGACTTGGCCACACTTTGTTGTGTGCAGGTGACAGCCTAACTAACCATGCACAGGAGCACGTAGACTTACGATTGGTTGGTTTTTTTGGGGGTGGGTGGGTAGGGGGTGTCACACCTGATGGCACTCGGGTACTCCTGGCTCTTCGCTCAGAAATCGCTCCTGGAAGGTACGGGGGACCATCTGGGATGTGGGAATTTGAACCACCATCGTCCTGGATCAGCTGTGTACAGGCAAATGCCCTACCTCTGTACCATCTCTCCGACCCCTGGTTGGTTTTTTGTTTTGTTTTTGTTTTATTGTTTTTGGGTCATACCAGGCAGCACTAAGGTTACTCCTACCTGATGTGCTATCACTACAACCCCCAGGAGTATTTTTTTGTTAAGAGGTTTATGGGGGGTGGGGGGGGGCGGGAGATAGCATGGAGGTAAGGCGTTTGCCTTTCATGCAAAAGGTCATTGGTTCGAATCCCCGTGCCCCATATGGTCCCCCGTGCCTGCCAGGAGCAATTTTTGAGCATGGAGCCAGGAGTAACCCCTGAGCACTGCAGGGTGTGACCCAAAAACCAAAAAAAAAAAAAAGAAGTTTATGGGGACTGGAGAAGATAGCACAGGTAGGGTGTTTCGCAACAGCCGACCCAGGATGGACAGTGGCTCAAATCCCAGCATCCCATATGGTCTCCCAAGCCGCCAGGAGTGATTTCTAAGTACAGAGCCAGGAGTAACCCTTGAGCACTGCCAGGTATGACCCAAAAACCAAAAAGAAAAAAAAAAAGAGGTTTATGAATTTCCATTGCACATTTGTTAGTTATACCTAGTTTATGTACCTAGGCTCCTCTCAACCTCTCTCAGGTGAGAAGGCTGAGAGATGATGCGTAGCTGCTGATGATGGAAATGTAGCTGCGTATTGGAAGTAGTATACACACTGTTTATATATCAAAGTCAGATCTGAAAGTTCTGTCACAGAAATTGTATAGTCTGGGTGTGAAAGGCATGCATGCTCTTTTCTGGGATTTAATGTGCATTGCGTTGAATATTCTAGTCTTAAAATTATGTAAGAATCACACTCTGATTACGTCTACCTAATGTAGTAGTGAACATGCCACTTCTCCACTTTGTTTTTGTGTATTTTGATTGTATTTTATAATATCTCGTACAGATCTTATTCCAGTCAGCTGTTTTGGCTTGAGTTGTATTTATTTAATTATTTATTTAGGACCACACTTGCCAATGCTCAGGAGTTACGCCTGGCAGGCTCAGGGGACATATGGGATGCTTGGGATTGAACCTAGTATCTGTCTTGGGTTTGTTGTGTGCAAGGCAAACTCCCTGCTGTTGTGCAATCTCTCCAGCCCTTGATTTGTATTTAATGTGATTGGGTTCCCCGGACTCTTGTAACCATAAGTTGTGTTGTCTATAGCACCGGCAGTTTTTAGATTGCTCAGTGTCTAGAAGGGAGGGCTCTTTTTTAA
The DNA here is from genome assembly GCA_004027635.1 of Crocidura indochinensis. NCBI lineage: Eukaryota > Metazoa > Chordata > Mammalia > Eulipotyphla > Soricidae > Crocidura > Crocidura indochinensis. The sequence goes on along the minus strand of PVKC010009770.1, from coordinate 17,577 downwards.
GGTTTTTATCAGAAATGAGTAAGTTACACCTAATGATTTGGTTCAGAGGGGTCTTTTTGGTTTTGGGGTCACACCCGGCAGCACTCAGGGGTTACTCCTGATTCCACGCTCAGAAATTGCTCCTGGCAGGCTCGGGGGACCATATGGGATCATGGGATTTGAACCACCGTCCTTCTGCATGCAAGGAAAATGCCTTATTTCCATGCTATCTCTCTGGTTTAGAGTTTTAATAGGACAAGTTGGTATCTGCTTCAGTGTATTGGAATAAAGTTTGCACATTATTTTGGTTAAGACTCAGTCTACATGTTTGATTTAGAGTCCGGTAAATGCACCTTTCTCACACCTTTGGTCACTTAAGTTCCCTGTGGTCTGAATTTCCAGAATCCCTGGATCCATTCTTTGGTTTCTATTGTTCTATTTCTCTCCCTTAAAGAATAGAGAGAGTTGGTAAAACTTTCCGATTTGTAACTACCTGCATTTGGTTAACACATAGGGACTAAAATAGTGGAATCTTAAATAGTTACACTGCCCCTTCTTTGCTGTGTGAACCTTGTCCTGATCTCAACATTGGTTTTTGCCTCCTCATCAATCCCTTGCTTCCAAGCAGCTCCTCCGGCAATGTTGGTCTTTGCCTGTCTTCTTCAGTCTTGTCCTCTGGCTTTTTGAATGCACTTAGCTCTGCTCTTCTGTGAGTTCCCACTGGTGTCTTGGTGTTGAACCCATTAGAATTCTGATGTGAGAGAGGAGATCATTACTTACGTAGGCCAGAGAACTCTCGTAAATGGAGAACTTCTGGGTTTCGGGCAGGCAGCCTTAGATGAAGGTCTGGGTGCCTCCCTCTCAGACAGACACACAGACACACATGGGTTGCGGGTCTGTCTTTTCCTTTCAGCCTTGAGCTCTGTCCACTTGGTGGCTCACCGGCCCTTGGCGCAGGGGAACGTCTGCCCTGTCCCCGTCTTGTCCCAGACAGACCATAGCTAGTGCCCATGGGTAGAGACCACCTTCGTGCCTCCAGGAGGCTGGTACCCACAGGGAGTGCTGTGAGTGCTGAGAAGTCCCTGGAACAGTCCTTCCTGAGCTCTTACACTGGTGACCAGCCCTGTCCCTGCAGAGTCAGCTGAGCCTGGATGTATGGACTTGGTGCAGAGCAGACATTCAGATCGCGACTGTACACCTCAGGCACCCACCCACCCCCCACGTGCACGCAGGGAGGCCACCCTCTGCCAGTGCACAGTGCCCACCCTCCATCCCCAGCTTGCTGTCCTGCCCAGGGAAAACACACTCACTCTCCCTGCATGGAAGCCTTGGCCAAGCCTCTGGCTTTTTGTGCATACTCCAGAATCTGGATTTATTCCTGTTTATTCCTGTACATTACATTCAGGAGCCAGAGCAATGGCACAACGGGAAGGGTGTCTACTTTGCACGTGGCCAACCTGGTTCTGTCCTGTCCCTGTCCTGTCCCGGCATCCCATATGGTTCCCCAACATCTCTGAGCTCAGAGCCAAGAGTTTCCCTGAGCACTGCCTGTGGCCCAAAGACCCCAAACACGCACACACCCCTTGGTCATCTGCACAGCGTGCCCCATGTCCCCTCGCTGCCACCCCGTCACTTCCTGAGCCCAGCCTGGCGGAGCCGCGTTGGCCACCCTGTCCTCGGCCCAGCTTCCTCGGCTCCCTGCCCCGTGGGCTCGCTGCTGGACGGGACAGGATGGGGCGGGGAGGGGCGGGACCCGGCGTGGGCGCGGGCCGGCTGTGCTGGCAGGGGCGGGCGGCCCGACCTGACGTGTCTCTGCGGGATTGGAGCCTCCGCCCTAGAAAGCCACGGGGCCCAGGCTGGCCTGGAGCTCCCGCCTCTCCGGGACAGACGCACGGACCGCTGGACATACAGACCCGACCTCACCTGACCCGACCGGCCGGGCAGGCAGGTGGTGAGCACAGGTTCGGACCAGGCTGGAGGCGCTCCGACCTCCCTCCCCTCCCCTCCCCGCCAATTCTTCCCTCCCCCTCGCTGCCGACGACGTGTCCCCTCCTCCTCATGGCCGCTGCACCCGCCTGAAACTTGGCGGAGTGTCCCGGCCTGCGCCTGCCTGCCTGCCTCTCTCCCTCGGGCTGGACCCCGGACCCCGACCCTGGTCCAGCCCAGCCCCACGCCCTCGGATCCTGCTTGGCTCTCTGAAGCAGGCTGGAGGGGCGGGCCCACCGGAGGGCCCCTTCACCCCGGGGTCCCAGGGCGCCCCTTACAAGTCCAGGAGCCCAGCACGCCTTGGCTCCCCCCAGGTCCAAGCGCTGAGCCGCGACGGAAAAATACCGGGTCTGGAGGCCAGGCTGGAGGCTCGGCCCCTTTAAGCCTGTCCCCGCCCTCGGGCTCACGGCCTGGGGGAGGGCCAGGCTGTGCTGAGGTGGCATCTGCGAAAGTTCCTGCTGCCTGCCCGGCCTGGCCCAGCCTGGCCCTGCTCTGCTCTGCTGCTGGACTCTCGGCCTGGCCCTTGCGAGTGACCGGCTGAGTTGGTGCTCGCTCACTCACTTGCTCTGGGCTCACTGTGGGGAGGAGAGGGGACAGTCCCTGCCACTCAGCCCAGCCCAGCCCGGCCGGCCCTGCCGGCAACCTCCTTGGTGATTTGGCTTTTCCTGTGAATAGGCAGTTGGCGGGGAACCTCACAGCTCCTGAGCAGCAGCAGGACAGTAAGTCAGACTTGCTCTGGGACTTTGCTGCCTGTCACTTGGGACCGAATCCAGGTGGGGTCAGCCTGGTTCCCTTTTCTCCTCTACTGCATTTGAGAAGCAGGCTGCCCTGCTGGTCCTTTTGGCACAGGGCTGAAGTTCGGGCCGAGGGGAGCCCCCAGGGCTTCGAGAGGGCCAAGCTGCTGATCCCTCACCAGCAGGGGTTCTGTCTGGGGTCTGCCCCTCGCCTCTTTGCTGAGGGGGTCGGTTGGGGCCTGTGGGCCCATCGTTGGGCCCTTTCAGCTGGCCAGACGTGGGCACTCCAGACATTCCCAGCTAGCCTTGTATTGGTGCCAGTGTGGCCCGGTGCCCGCAGGGCCTGGACCCAGGGGTCCTCACTGCCCTGCTGGGTGCCCATAACCTGACATGGGCCTGCTTGCTCCCGAGGTGCTCAGGGTTCAGGGGGAATCTCGGGAGACTAGCTGGGCTGCTTCTGAAAGGGAACACCAGTCCAGGGAGGAGACTGGGGCTGAGGGTGGTGTCAGTGGGCCTGGGAAGATCTGGAAAGGGAGGCACTGGGGTGGGGGCCTGCACCAGGGCTGGGGGTACCTTCCCGGTCAGGGTCTGGGCAGTCCAGGCCTCTCCTCTTCCCCAGTGATGTGGCCCCAGCAGCCTTACAACTCCTGGACCACACTGTCTTCAGCCCCTGGGTCATCTAGCTCAGGTGGCAGGACCCTGGCAGCCACGCTGGCCAGAATCTCCCGGGCTGGGATCCATACCCTCCCCCCTGCACAGCCCTGGAAGGTTCCTCCCAGCCCTGCGGTTTGCTGGCCTGATTGCTAAATCCCAGTGGATTAGGGGCCAGGAAGGTGTCACAGGCTGGCGGCAGGATCGGAGTGACCGCAGGATACTCGGCTCTCCAGGCATGAGTTCTGCTACCCTAAAAGGCTCAGAAAGGCCCCATGGCCTACGCTCACTCTTTAGTAGAGCCTGTTCTGCCTCTGTGGCTATAGACAGGGTAGTGTCGGGAAAAGGTATATAACTATGTCAGGGTGCAGCAGTGGCTTTCTGGAGCTTTGGGATATCTGGGAATGTCCCCTCCAGGAGCTCTGGCTGATTCCTTCCCAGGCCTGATGACTGGAGCCAGCAACCTGCTCCTGTTCATTTGCTCATGCATATGCCCATGCATACACAGCTCCTGGTTTCCCCCAAGAAACTTGCCAAGGTGCTGGCGCCAGTCACCAAAGTGAGCGACCTTTCCTGGTGGCAGGTGAGGGCAGGGCAGGTGACTGACCTGCCTCTTCTCATCATCCCTCCCTTCCTCCTAGAAAAAGCTGGCGGCTGACAGAGGCAGCTCAGGACGGACTTTCTGGCTACTGACCATTTTGCTGGTGAGTGTCTGACCCTGACTGTGTCATGACCTCTGACATGCCCACCACTATCTCAAACACACCCACTATACCCCACCACCCCCACACCCCTCCTGGTTCCTCGAGCTGCTGCCTGGAGCATTTCCAGTGTGGCAGGCCCTGAAGCCCAGGCAAGCTGTGCACTTACCCTTCTGAGTTTCTGCTTTGGGGTAGGGGTGGGGGGTGATTCTCCAGCAACTGCTGGGTTCATTTGTCATCCCAAGAGCCCCTGTGCTTGCCCCAAACCCTGCATGCACGTTGAGGGAACACGGGGTTGGGGGGGAGCTGGTAATGACATAAACTCCTGGTCTGTGGCCTGTTGACCCCTAAGTGTTCCCCTCCACCTCTCTGTCACCACTGACCCTTCCCTGTACTTCCTCCCACAGTATCTCACCCGGATTCCGTGCAGCCTCAGGATCAATCATGAGCTCTGTGGCAGTTTTGACCCAAGAAAGCTTTGCCGAACATCGAAGTGGGCTGGTTCCACAGCAGATCAGAGGTGCTGCTCCCCCTGCTCCCCTCACCCTGGCCTTCTTAAAGCCCTTGCCTCACATGTGTGAGCTCTGACTGGGTGGGCTGCTGAGATCTAGAGTACTAGCCGTGGGGTGGTAGCTTCCACAGGTGCCCAACTGAAGGGCTTGGCAGAACCAGTCTCGTGCAGAGATGGAGAGCTGGCATGTTCCCCCTGTTCTGCCCATTTTGGTAGGCGAATATGTGCCTACACGCTGAAGGGGGTGCTCTTGTCTGACACAAGTCCTCTTTCCGGTTTATTTTATGGCCGTCTAAGCACAGGTCCTACTGCTACTCACTGAGCTGTGTGAGGCTTATATGAAAGTATCCTGGCAGATGCCAGTGCCCAGGCCTGACCATCCTGAGCATCCCTCTGCCTGGGCAACTCTGTTCTTGGTGCTGTGTAAGGAGGGGAAGTGAGTGGGTCTGGCTCAGGCATGGTCTACAAGTGGCACTGAGCTTGCCCATTTCTGTTCACAACCCTCTGCTGATGGTCTAAGGGCTGCAGTTCCTTCAGCTCTGATGTGATGTTGGCAGCTGTGATGAATCAGGCTCCTGGCCCACACCTGGTGTCTGAGCCCATGCCTGACACTGCAGGAAGCACAAAGGTCTCCCTCCCAGCCTGTAGTCCAAGGCACCTGGGTATGAAGGACACTACCCCTGGTCTCACACTCCCTATTCCCGTTGGCTGCTGCAGTTGCCACTCTGAACTCAGAAGAGGAGAGCGACCCTCCCACCTACAAGGATGCCTTCCCCCCGCTCCCTGAGAAAGCTGCCTGCCTGGAGAATGCCCAGGAGCCAGCTGGGGCCTGGGGCAACAAGATCCGGCCCATCAAGGCTTCCGTCATCACACAGGTGAGACTCCACTAGCTACACGCTTTGGAAGTACAAGGGGCAGGATGTCGTGCATGTCTGTCTTCCATGTGACTCGTCAAGTACCCCACACCCAGTGGGAGTTCTCCATTCCCCTCTCTCACCCCTCCAGGAACAGGGCTGGGGCTCAACTCAAGGCCCTGCACCACAAACACAAAGCAGAGCTGGTTTGCCTATCCCTTGTCTGTCTCAGACACTCACTCTTACATATATATCATTCACGTATATTTAGCAATACATATGTTCTCTCGTACATACTTACACACACACACACACACTGATCTGTCTATCCCTTGTCCTCAGACACTCACATATATATCACTGTCACGTATATGTAAGTACATATGTCCTCTTATGTACACACATGTATATATCAATACATATGTACACACACACACACCCTTCTTGATCTGGGCCCTTGTACCTCAACCCTGCAAGTGGGCCTCCTGGACCACCCCAACTCCAACCTGCCTCTCGCTAAAGCCACAGGCTAAGCTCAATACCCTCAGCTCTTCAGGAAGGTCTCTGATTGGCCAGCAGCAGCCCCTATTGTTGGTGCCCTCCAGGGTGTTGGGTGTGGCCTGCGGTGCTCCTGCCTCAGTGCCCCTGCCTCCCTGCAACAGGTGTTTCACGTGCCCCTGGAGGAGAGGAAATACAAGGACATGAACCAGTTTGGAGAAGGGGAACAAGCCAAGATCTGCCTGGAGATTATGCAGAGGACGGGCGCTCACCTGGAACTGTCACTGGCCAAGGACCAGGGTCTCTCCATCATGGTCTCAGGGAAGCTGGACGCTGTCATGAAGGCCCGAAAGGACATCGTGGCTCGGCTGCAGACCCAGGTGGGCGTTGTGGGTCAGGTGCATGGTTCAAAGGTCAGACGGCAGCATGAAGAGCTGCTGGGTCAATGCACACCAAGTACTCTGTGAGGGAGCTCGGAGTGGAAGGTCAATTGGTCCCATACTGAGTCCTTCCCATGGGAGAAGTACCTAGTGAGTGGGTGACACAGGCTTCAGTCAGCTGCTAGGGTACTATCCTTCCCTGCATAGGCCCCAGGATTTGATTGGTAAAATTCAGGGGGGCTTGAGGTGTGGCTTTTTTATTTGTTTGTTTTTGTTTTGTTTTTTGGTAACATCTAGTAGTGCTCAGGGCCTGCTCCTGGCAGACTCAGGGGACCATATGAAATGCTGGGAATTGAACTGGGGTCCATCCTGTATTGGTCCTGTGCTATACCACTGTGCTATACTCTGGTTTTGTTTGTTTTTATTACTACTGGTTTGTGGGGGGTCAGCCCAGGTCGTGATCCCAGGCACCACGTATATGGGTGGAACACAGGTCTGGGGTAGGCAGAGCAGCTCCCCAACAACTTTGTTCTGAATTAGTTCCTCCCGAAGCACTTCGATATCAATATTGGGAATTTATTAGGACCTGTTAGGTGAGCTTACAAGTGCTGTGTTTTTTTTTGTTTGTTTTTTTTTTTTTGGGGGGGGGGGTCACACCCGGCAGTGCTCAGGGGTTACTCCTGGCTCTATGCTCAGAAATTGCTCCTGGCAGGCACGGGGGACCATATGGTGCACCGGGATTCGAACCGATGACCTTTTGCATGAAAGGCAAACGCCTTACCTCCATGCTATCTCCCGGGCCCCGTAGTGCTGTGTTTTTCAATTTTGGAATTTATTTAATTTAGAATTTGCATTTGGAATTTATTCAGGACCCTTTATGGTGAACTTACAAGTGATGTATTTGTGCCTAAGTGATAGCACTAAAATGGGATTCCAGTCAGTAGAGCTCTTGCTAAACATGCACTGATCTGGAATTCTATCCTCAAGCCCACATCTGGTTCCCTGAGCAATGCTGGTTGTGGCCCAGAAATCAAAAGAAAAAGAGAAGCATGAAAAAAGAGGCTCAGGGGTCAGAGCGACAGCACAGTGGGGGGCCGTTTGCCTGGCCTACACACAGCTGACCCAGGTTTGAGCCCAACAACCCATAGGATTCCCCTAAGCCTGCTAGGAGTGATTTCTCAGCACAGAGCTAGGAATAGTGCCTGAGTGCTGCCGGGTATGGCCTAAAAACAAAAACGAGTTTCATTCCCACCTTGCATCGAACATGCTCGCACAGGAATTCACTATGCACGGAGGTGGTTTGGAGGCCAGGAGTTGGGTCCAGTTCCACCTTTCTGACAGGCTTTCTCTCACTCATTCTTGCTCTCTCCCCCAACTCACTTCTTCTCCCCTTTAGGCCAGCAGGTAGGATGTATTGTCTGGGCTTTATGTGGTGCCAGCACTGTTCATGAATAGGAGCAGTGTTTGCCAGGCCCCTCCTGTTTCTTACAGACCCCCGTGTTGTGTGCTCCACAGTTTGGTGCTTTCTAGGTGTGGAGTCAGGCCCTGGGCTCCACTCTGATAATATGCCTGGTTACTTGCAGGAATTTGTCCCCAGCTGTTATATATGAAAGCATATGGGGCCTAACATCCAGCCATGTTCTCTTTGCGTTTTATGTGGACTTCATCCTTCACTCTCTGACTCTGAGAAGCACCTGAAGAGGGCATATGCTGCTTCTGGCTATCACCCCACTTTCCAGCTCACAGGCATGCTATTAGGGACATGCAGAGCTGTGTCTGACCCCCCCATATACATACACCCATTATCCTTGCTGGGATGTACAGCACCCATTATCCTTGCTGGGATAGGTGTTTGGGCCCAGGCTGCCAGAGAGTTACTGAAACCTCCCTCTTCTGCAGTGTCTCGGGACAAATTACTGGCTTGTCTGTCCTGAGTCTCCCCTGGGCTGCACAAACTTTCCCTCCTGCTTCCGTGGTCCCTACCAGGCCCATCTAGTGCTGGGGGCTAGAGTGGCACAGCTGGGTGACAAGAAAGATATGTGTCCGGGCATTGTTCCCCATGGTTTGTCTGTGTCTACTGAAACTGTCCTGCTCAGTTGGTCATGCCATGCTCTTGGAAATCTGTGGCAATGGGCAGCACCGGGATGCATGGCCCTTGTCCCAGTTTGCAGCAGAGTCAAAGTGCTGGTCTCACTTGGGTTTATCTGAATGAATCTCTCACTTCCAGATGTGAGAAAGCATTTTTCTCTATGGTGGGATCTCACCCTGCCTGATGTCCCGAGGCTGTTATGGGCTTTTGAGCTTGAAGTGGGGTGGGGTGGGTCAACCACAGGGTGCCTAAGGTGCCAGGGTCAGCTCCCCTACAAGGTTGCAAGCCAGAGATACAGGCAGTCCTCACAGGAGCTTCCTTCTCCAGGGCTGTGGTCCCCCAGCCTCTGCTTTCTGGGCCCTCATGATGATAACTCCACTGCAGCTACTCGAATGTTCTCCCACCTGCCCAGTTGGTACAAAGTGAAGATTTCAGGGCCCGAAATATCCAGCCAGTGAAAGGCATTTGCCTTACAGCTGACCTTAGACCCATCTCCATGTACCATCGGGTACAAACACTCCACCCTCCAAAATTCAGGCTTCAAAGTAGTTTTTTTCTGAATCCGCACCAGTGTTATTTGCTAGTCGTTGGTGCACATGGTCCATTCCTCTTGGGTCTTGAGTCTGTCAGCAGTGGACACTCTGCCATCACATTTTATAATGGTGATTTGTGTGAGCTGAGGCTGTTGACCTCCACATCCGGATTTGTTCTCACTTTGTGAACATCAGAGCAAGGCACGTTGTATACGGTGCTCACTTCTTTATACACTCAGTTTGTGCATTCCCTCACATGATTTGGACAGTCAGGCAGATATTCTTGTCCATTGTGTGTGCAGTGAGTGACTCCCTGGATTCTGTTTTCTGAAAAATTCTATCCTGAAAGTACTTAAAAGTGGTGAAGATGGTTCTTCAAGATTTCTCCTTAGAGTTCACAATAAGATGAATGAAACAAGTGGGCTTCCTAATTGGGGTTGTTACTGTTAAATATTTCTCGCTTGGCCACAGCGAATAAACCTTTCTTTGGGTATTCCTTTGGTTGCCACTTGGAAAATCGGGCCCTTCACAACTCTGGTGCCAGTTGTCCTTCCCATCTGTGGCTCTGAGCCCAGCGCAGACCTGCAAGGAACCAGCCATTTCTGTGGTAGGCACCACTGTCCACATATATTTGGCGACCTCAGGAACTTGCTTCATTTTTGGCAGCTTCATTCAAAGGATTTGGATTATTTTAATTTTCTTTCCTGGTTTAAATTGTCTGTGGCTTAAAAGGTAAGAAAAAAGCACAGTTTATCACCAGGCTTGTTCCTGTGACCCAGAAACACCGACTCTAATAAGTCCATATATGCCTAGCGTGTTGCTGGGGAAGGCAGGATGGGAGCCTGTCAGAAACTTCCATTGGGGCTGCCTTGTATCTAGGGCAAGAGGATGTTGAACAGGTTCGAGCAGCTGGAGATTTGCACCATGCTAGGCACACTTGGTTCTTCCCCACATGGGGGTCAGGCAGTCATCCCTGAGACATGGCATTTGCCAGCTTGGGCCAGGCCCTCCATCCTAGAGAACAGAATTAGGGGTGGGTACAATAGGTTTTGGGGAGACCTGAATGACTCTTGTGACGGCCTCTGTTGCTTTTATTTCATGTTTGGTTTTTGGGTCACACCCAGCAATGCTCAGGGGTTATTCCTGACTCCATGCTATCTCTCCGGCCCCCTCTGTTGCTTTTATAGGCTTCAGCCACAGTTGCCATTCCCAAGGAACACCATCGCTTTGTCATTGGCAAAAATGGAGAGAAACTGCAAGACTTGGAGCTGAAAACTGCAACCAAAATTCAGATACCGCGCCCAGATGATGCCAGTAACCAGATTCGGATCACCGGCACCAAGGAGGGCATCGACAAGGCTCGCCACGAAGTCCTGCTCATCTCCGCTGAGCAGGTGGGATCCACAGCCAGGGCCTGTCCGCCTACAACACGGGATCAGCCCAGGCTGTGCTCACGAAGGGCCCTCTCCTCCAGGACAAACGCGCAGTGGAGAGACTGGAGGTGGAGAAGGCCTTCCACCCCTTCATCGCGGGGCCATACAACCGCCTTGTGGGTGAGATCATGCAGGAGACAGGCACGCGCATCAACATCCCCCCACCAGGTGTCAACCGCACTGAAATCGTCTTCACAGGCGAGAAGGAGCAGTTGGCTCAGGCCGTGGCTCGCATCAAGAAGATTTATGAAGAGAAGGTACAGATGGGGTACAAGATAGGCTGGGGTGGTCCCTGGTGAGCCCGTCAGGCCCCTCATCCCTTCTCTGCCCTGCAACTTTCGCCTCCTTCTCCCCTGCTGACACAGGAGGGCCAGGCTGGGCCCTGTGTAGGGTAGCAGCACTCTGATGGCCCCCTACTCCCCCTACCCTCACTGTCCAACTTGACCCTTCATCTGGGGACCCAAAACAAAGCTGCTGTCATGGGCTATGGTCTCTTACCCCCCCTGCCCAACACACCTGCTCTACACCACTTAGAAAAAGAAGACCACGACCATCGCGGTAGAGGTGAAGAAATCACAGCACAAGTATGTCATCGGGCCCAAAGGCAACTCCCTGCAGGAGATCCTGGAGAGGACGGGCGTGTCAGTGGAGATCCCACCCTCAGACAGCGCCTCGGAGACCGTCATCCTCCGGGGCGAGCCTGAGAAGCTAGGGCAGGCACTGACAGAAGTCTATGCCAAGGTGAGGGTGCTTCTTGTGCATGTTGGCACCATCAGGCTGGATGGTTCGAGGGCTCCATAGCTCAGATGTCCTGCTTCTTGCTCACAGGCCAACAGCTTCACAGTCTCCTGCATCTCTGCCCCTGCCTGGCTTCACCGCTTTATCATCGGCAAGAAAGGGCAGAACCTGGCCAAAATCACACAGCAGATGCCAAAGGTACAGTCCCGGGCAGTCTGGATCCCATTTCCAATCAGTGTAACTTTGTTTATTTACCTTGGAGAAATTCTAAACTCACCTGCTATTGAGACGACTTTCCCATACGCATGAGGAGAGATCATAGTGATTGTTTAGAGCACATCCTGGAGCTGGAGAGATAGGAAGGACTGAGGCCCATTCCTGCCTCGGAGTCTACTGACCCCCATATGGCCCCCTGAACACAGCCAGGTTTGGCCCAAAACACCATCACCATTACCACCACCACCCAGAAAAGATGATTTTTGTCTTTTGGTCTCAGAGACAATGCAAAAACCTAAAGTCATATGTTACATGTGTACATTTCACAGAGTAAAACTTATGTACAACTGCCCCTTGGGGGGGTTTGTAATACCCAGCCTAGCTCAGGGATTATTCCTGTCTCTGCACTCAGGGGTCACTTCTGATTAGGGAACCACATGGGGTTCCAGCCCATTTGAGGGCCATGCAAGGTGAACACCCAACCCACTGGACTATTGTTCCAGCCCCACAAACTGTTATTAATGGCCCATTTGATCCTATGCCTCTGAGCCTAGAGAGTTTTTGTTCCATGGGGAGACAGGAACTTGCATGAACTCAGATGTGACAGTAGTGGCTGAAGGCTCAGCCTCCCTGTCTGATGCTTCCCTGATGGTCAGGCCAGGCCAGGTTGGAGCTCACTCATGGCTCCGCTCTCTGCTCTTCACGTTTCTGGCAAAGACAAAGTCAAGTACTCTGGCCAGTACCATGGTGATGGGCTGGATGCTGGGACCTCACCGCTCAAGTCTTCTTTCCCCATATCCTCGGGCAGGTTCACATCGAGTTCACGGAGGGCGAAGACAAGATCACGCTGGAAGGCCCCACGGAAGATGTGAATGTGGCCCAGGAGCAGATCGAAGCGATGGTCAAAGATCTGGTGGGTACCCAGTGCTGGATGAAAGTGGGTCTAGGCACCTGGGGGTGGGACTCATGCTTAGACCCTGTGCTCTACAGATCAATCGGATGGACTACGTGGAGATCAACATCGACCACAAGTTCCACAGACACCTCATTGGCAAGAGCGGAGCCAACAGTGAGTGAGGTGGAGAGACTGGGGCGCTGGGGGCACCTTTTCTCTGTTGTGTCCCATTGCTGGCTTGTGTCATGTGGCATATGAGGCAGGGCTCATGTCTGTTGGCTTGGCTGCCCGAACTGGACAGGACCCCACTTGAGGTGGGGTCCCTCCCTTGTCTGGGAGGCCTTGCTGAGTTCTGCCTGTGCTGTCCTATAGGCGAGGACTGAGAATTGCCACCCAGCAGCTGCCCTAGTACATGGAGGTCTCAGTCCACTGTAGTTCTGTCTTGGCTTTGGTAAACAGTCATCTTGTGGTTGGGGTGTTCAGAACTGGGCAACTCACTGCGGGATACTGACAGTATAGGAATGGAGCGTGGCTTCCTAGGCTGGGCTGTTTCTAGTTCTGTCCCCTAGTTCTGGTGTCTGGGTTCCTGGACAGGCTGTCTCTGGCTCCCTCTGTCTGGTGCCAGGATCCCAGGCCCCATGCGTGGAGGCTGGGAAGAGACCCACTCCACAGGCTCGGGTACTATGTGGCCTTCCTGGGCTGTCCAGCTCACATACGGGTGTGTGTTTTGTTGGGCTCCTGATTCTGTCATCACTTGGATGGTATCGCTTCCGGTTGTCAGACATGAGAAAGGTCCTTCCCATACTCACCTGAAAGGATCCAAATCCATCCCAGACACGGCCCCTAGGGCTGCCTCAGCCTCAGCTTTCAGGGAGACATGGCCTTAGAGAGAAGAGTCCCCAGTGTCGTGCCCAAAGGCTGGGCCCCACCTAAAGGTCCCGTCTCCTCTCAGTCAACAGAATCAAAGACCAGTACAAGGTGTCTGTACGCATCCCCCCTGACAGCGAGAAGAGCAGCCTGGTGCGCATCGAGGGCGACCCCCAGGGAGTGCAGCAGGCCAAGCGGGAGCTGCTGGAGCTGGCCTCGCGCATGGTGAGCTGGCTGGGTCAGGGGTTGTGGTTTAGGGGTTAGGGGTGGCCTCTCACGTGGTAAGCCTATGCTCAGAGCTCAGGGCTGCTCTTGGCAGGACACAGGTCAGTGGCCTTTGATCCTCTGCAGACTTGCATGACCCCCCAGGAGGTTCCTAGCGATGTGTGTGGGTCAGGCACGCTGGCTGCTGTTCACCTGCAGGCCCCGCCGGGACTTGGTGCTGCTTTGTGTTATTGACCACAAACACTCCTGTCTTCGGTGTCCCCTTCCTCTTCCTCAACCCCACCTTATAGACTCTACCTGTCCTGAGCTCCTTTCTCTGCACACTGCACACTGGTGTGATTCAGTAGCAAAAATCACTAGACACGTTCTATTGGTGGCTCATCCCTGTGTTCCTGATCCTTTACGTGATGCTAGGCTCCCCAGAGCTCTTAGCCCAATCAGAACCTCAGATTGGGAAATCTTCAGTGCCATGTTGAAGTAAAATCTTTCCCTGCCACCCTGCTGGAGGGACACTTTATGCCCAAACACTCAGGAGCTCAAGATAGTTTTTTGAAAATTGTCTCTGAGCACTATTACAATAATGCCTTTTTTTCTTAAAACTCATAGATGAGGGGGGCTGAAGAGATAGCATGGAGGTAGCGCATTTGCCTTGCATGCAGAAAGATGGTAGTTCAAATCCCGGCATCCCATATGGTCCCCATGCCAGCCAGGAGCGATTTCTGAGCATAGAGCCAGGAGTAACCCCTTAGTGCTGCCTAGTGTGACCCAAAAAATCAAAAAAAATAAACAAAACCATAGGTGCGGAAGACTATTCTGCGTCTTTCTCTCTCCCTCTGTCTTATTTCACTGAGCATAATAGATTCCATGTACATCCATATATAGGAAAATTTCATGACTCTACTTATTATTCAGGGTCTGCGCAGCATCCTCTGTGTCAGTTGCTCATGCAGGGCCAGTCAGTGTCACCTCCCCTAGTGTTGGGGTGAGGCCTTTCTTTTTTTTTTTTTTTTTTGGTTTTTGGGCCACACCCAGTGACGCTCAGGGGTTACTCCTGGCTATGCGCTCAGAAGTCGCCCCTGACCTGGGGGACCATATGGGGCACGGGGGATCGAACCGTGGTCCGTCCAAGGCTAGCGTGGTAAGGCAGGCACCTTACCTTCAGCGCCACCGCCCGGCCCCTTGGGGTGAGGCCTTTCTCAGTACAGCACCTTTACTCCTTTACAGCAGGTTTGAAGGTGCAGGATAATGGCATCAAAATTCACAGGTAGTCAGTTGAAGTTTCAGAAGTCAGTTAGTTAGCTTTATTTCACAGCTCTAACCACCATGTGCATTTTCTTTTTTCTTTTCTTTTTTTTCTTTTTGTTTTTGGGTCACACCCGGCAGCACTCAGGGGTTACTCCTGGCTCGATGCTCAGAAATCGCTCCTGGATGCCGGGATTCTAACTACTGACCTTCTGCATGAGAGGCAAATGCCTTACCTCCATGCTATCTCTCCGGCCCCACCATGTGCATTTTTTCTCACATTCTTTCTGTGCTAAGCTTTGCTTTTCTTTGCTTTTCTTTGCTTTTTTTTTTTTTTTTTTTTTTTTTTGGGTCACGCCCGGCAGTGCTCAGGGGTTACTCCTGGCTCCATGCTCAGAAATTGCTCCTGGCAGGCACGGAGGACCATATGGGGCACCGGGATTCGAACTGATGACCTTTTGCATGAAAGGCAAACGCCTTACCTCCATGCTATTTCCCGGGCCCCTGTGCTAAGCTTTTCAAGCAGCCTCTTCTCTGCTAATCTCCATTATTCCTTGCTGCCTTTCTGCCTTCCCTTCCCCCCAGGCAACACCTTTCTTCCAAACCACAGACCTCTGGCAGGCTTTGGTGGGTCTGACCATCCAGGTGATTTTAACATAGGGCATTGGGGGAGGGGTAACCTCACACAAACCCACTCACTGGCCATTTCATCTCTGTAGGAGAACGAGCGCACCAAGGATCTAATCATTGAACAGAGATTTCATCGCACAATCATTGGGCAGAAGGGTGAACGGATTCGTGAGATTCGTGACAAATTCCCAGAGGTGAGGGGGCTCTCAACTCTGACCTGGGCCCACCAGCAGGTACCGGACTGCATGTGACCATGTGGTCCATGTCTCTCCCTCTTCTGGCGGTTCCTTCTAGGTCATGATCAACTTTCCAGACCCAGCACAGAAAAGTGACATTGTCCAGCTCAGGGGGCCGAAGAACGAAGTGGAAAAGTGCACAAAGTACATGCAGAAGATGGTGGCGGACCTGGTAGGTCGGGTAGCTCACGTGGCCTCTGAGGGGGACCTACTGTCCTGCCAGCAAGATTGTCCCCAACCAACTGGCTGATGTTCTTGCTATAGCCATGGGCATCCTGCTTTGCTGTGTGGGTGCCAGCTTGCCGTCCTCGCTGACCTCACCCCTTTGTTCTGCAGGTAGAGAACAGCTATTCCATCTCCGTTCCCATCTTCAAGCAGTTCCACAAGAACATTATTGGGAAGGGAGGCGCAAACATTAAAAAGGTGCTTCTCCGCTGGCTTCCAGCGCCCAGCCCTGAACTGGGCACCCTCCTATGATGTCAGCTCCTCCTTGACCCTTCATGACTCCTTTATATGGTTTTTAGATCCGTGAAGAGAGTAACACCAAAATCGACCTTCCAGCTGAGAACAGCAACTCTGAAACCATTGTCATCACTGGCAAGAGAGCTAATTGCGAGGCTGCCCGGAGCCGCATCCTGTCCATCCAAAAGGACTTGGTAACGCAGACAGAGCTGGGCTCCCTCCCTGCCCAAGTGCAGGCATTTGGTTTGGGGGTTCGGCAAGAACTGGAGGGCCTTTGTTTCCAGGCTCGAGGTGATGACCTGGTTCTGTCAGTTTGTGCCATGAGATGAGAGTCTGAGGGTCTTGTGTGTGGCCATGGTGGTTCTTCTGTCCTCGGCCATTTCTCTGGCTTGTAACATGTAGAGTGTGGGAGCTGACCTCGGCCACTGTGGCTTCTGCATTCCCTGGCCCACACAGGCTCCCCTAGAACTGCCTCGGTCCCTTCCCTCATTGAGCTTGCCCTGTTCGTGCACGCTTGGCATCCTTCTTGCTCCCCAGTGGCTGCTTCCCTTTTTATCTTAGGCACCCATGACTTTGCTCAGAGCCTCTTCCTAGTTGCATGGTCAGGGCCAAATGTGCCGGGCAAGGGACTGGGTTTGGCAGCTGTAGACCAGTGCCTCACTCCTGCCCCTCTTCCAGCCCCTCGTGATGTTGGGCTGATTCTCAGTAGCCTGTTAGGTGCGTAAGGGATAGCACGTGGGTTGTGTAACTGTGTACTTGGTCACCAATGCCTGCGGTAGCTACATCTCCTAATGGATTTGCATGAGTTTGCTTCCTAGGCTCTTCTGCTGGCTGCTTATATTCTCCAGGGCTGGCCACGGCCTCCCCACACAAGCTTCCACACTTTATTCAGCCATCACCCCTCAGTTTTCTCCACATAGCCCCCATGTGTCCTGTTGTGCCTTGACATCTTGATGGGGTCCAGTGCCCCCACGAGGATCTGTGTGCTCTGTACTCCCAGACCTAACAGGGCAAGTGCCCTCAGTGCCCTGCAGAGTTGAGTCTAATCCTAGTAGTGCCTATTTAGACACCTCCTGAGCTCACTGGGCAAGATTTGGGTCTGCACCTTCAGCTCCTCTGCCCTATGTTTCTTGGATGAGTTTCTGGACGGGATTCCTAGCTTCCCTGTCCTAGGCTGCTTCCCTGCCCATGCATTTGCCCTGAACTTTTGCTCTGCCTCAGGCCAACATTGCCGAACTGGAGGTGTCCATTCCCGCACGGCTGCACAACTCGCTTATCGGCACCAAGGGCCGCCTCATCCGTTCCATCATGGAGGAGTGTGGCGGAGTGCATATCCACTTCCCTGTGGAGGGCTCCGGCAGTGACACAGTCGTCATCAGGGGCCCCGCATCTGACGTGGAGAAGGCCAAGAGGCAACTGCTACACCTGGCGGAAGAGAAGGTAGGCCTCAAACCCATCCTCTGGCATGGGATAGAAGACCACCCCTCCCCACCCAAGCACTCCAAGAAGCTGCTTCTGCCTAGACTGTAACCATGTCAGGGGCCCAGGCAGGTCTGGACTGCCTGCATGTGCAGTGAAGGTCTCGGGCTTCATTAGTGACTGGGCCCTTGCACAGATGAGGTTGTAGCTGCCTCCACCGGTTTTTTGCTCCTTAGTATGTATTGGCCTCTTTCTATGAAGTTCTGGCTTTTTTTTTTTTTTTTTTGTTTTTTTTTTT
>PVKC010009769.1:0-26402 GCA_004027635.1 Crocidura indochinensis | reverse complement strand
TCACTGTATGTTTAGAGTTATTTATAATAAATATATATGCAACTTTAATCTTACAAAATATTGCTACAGTAAGAATATAATTCTTATAGCATTATAAATAAATAGTACAGGGATTTTAAGTATTTTTGTCAATATAGTATATATAAAATGATATATCATTTTTTTCACTTTGCATATCACTAATTGCTCAATTTAAGCCTAAATTTATTTAAAATATTAGTTAGTCATGCTTATTTCTTCTGCTATGAATTGATTACATAGCCACAATCTATTTTCTCTTTAAGATTTATCACTTACTGATTTGCATAAAGTTTTTATATTTTTGGATGCTAATTTGTTTTATTTGGGGCTATACTTGGCTGTGATCATGCTCAGAACTTATTCTTGGCTCTGTGCTTAGAGGTCACACATGATGATGCTCAGGGAACCATATATAGTATCAGGAAATAAACAAGAATAAACTGCATGGAAGGCTAGCACAATAACTGTTATATTACCTTTCTGGTTTATAATTTGCTTTGATTTAAGAATATTATAAATATCTTCTAATTATTTATAACATCTTCTGAGCAATAGAAAATTTAAGTTATAATTTAGTAAACACTTTTCTATGAAATATCAAATTATTGAACCTCCAGAAATCATCTGTACACAAATAAATGCATGTATAGCATATATGTATATGTAACATTTTAATATATATAGCTATATACCATTTTATCTATTTTTTTGTTTTTATTTTTTACACAACCAATAGTGCTCAAAGATTACTCCTTGCTCTGAGTTTATGAGTTACTCCTGTCAGGTTAGGGGGATTAAATCTGGATCACCTACATGCAATGCACTTGCCCTACTCCCCACACTATTGCTTGGCCCTAATCTAATCTTTCTTTAATATTTTTAAATTTAATCTTTCTTAACTGATTCATAAAGCTGTATTCATCAGATACTAAAGTCTTACATTCAGGGAAGTCTCTTTCTGGGTTCAATTATGCTCTATTGATTTATCAATATTTCTACAGAACCAACACTGTTAATCACAATGGCTGTATGTTGTCTTTATCTGTAGAATAAGTTTGAATATTTGTTTCAAAATTGTCCTGATTCTCCTTGACATTTTGGATGTCATCTGATATCTGTTTGACAAGTTTCCTGAAAGAACTTTTAGGTATTTGTATTGATTATACTTTAAGTACATTATATGGTATAAGCACTTATATCTATAAACATATATAGGAGTTAGTCTTTCAATAAATTTTATCATTTTTATTCATAAATAAGTTGGAAATTTTATGTTAGATAAATATCTTTAGATACTTTTAATGTTTATCTACAATTATATTTGAAAATTTTCTGCTTTATAGTCATTTTCTAATGTTTTGTTCCTAGAGTATGCTATACTATTTTTGTATATTGATCTTGTATTCTGCAACCTTTCTAAACTTTCCTGTTGTTATGGTTTGTAGATTATCTTGAATTTTAAAAAATGTAGGCAATATATTGTCTGCAGAAGATAAAATTTTGTTTCTTCCTTTACAAATATTCTAGTTTTTCCTTTCTTTTATTTTTCATTTCTAAGGTATCCAATGCATCATTAAATAGAAATTGTTGGTGGAGGAATGCTGTTACTATTTGGGCATATCTCTGCAGATAATTCATTAACTTGAAATTGCCTTTCTGTTCTTTCAAAATGTTAGATACTTTTCCCCAAAACTAGATATCACTCTAAGGAGATTCATAAATTGAGGTAATTGACATATCTTAGCTCAAGAGTGCCCTCTTTTGTTAGAATAAAGTAAACACAGTTTTATGAAAGGAAATTGATTCTAGAAGAGTTGTAGAGAGATTGTTGTAGTTCTAGGACCCTTAATTTCTGGGCTTGGTTTCTTATTTTTCTTTTTCTAATTTTTTTATTATGTTAAATACTGTTATTTCTTGTAGTCCTCAACCTGAAGTGCCTTCCTAGAACTCCTATTTGGTTTTGCATGCTTTATTATTTTGCCCCCCTCCTTTTTTTTCTTTTTTGCCTTTCCGGGGGGCTCACACCCCGCAGCACTCAGGGCTATTCCTCTGTGCTCAGAAATCACTCACGACAGACACAGGGGATCATATGGGATGCTGGGAATTGAACCCAGGTTCATTCTGGGTTGGCTTAGTAAAGGCAAATGCCCGACTGCTGTGCTATCATTCAGACCCCACTTTATTATTTTTTAAATTAAAGTAACACGTTTTAAAATAGTGTTAACTGTTGGGAGTAGGACCAGATAGAATTGGTGGTGAGCACTGACATAGTGACCAGGCAGATTATATCATGTAATTACACATTTATTATTTGGTACTTGACCTTACACTATAAACCCTAAGACATACAATATTACATGGTTCTCTCACCAATGGTCACACTGCAAAGTGATATCTCTAGAAGGGTCCCTCACTGCTGTGTTTTGGCAAGGAAGCTGAAATTGATGGCCTAGTTCCAAAACAGCAGCAAAACCGAGTCAGAAACTATGGTGAATTGAGGGTATCAGTCCTTGGACAGTCCAACGTGAGATCACACCTCTGTCTCTGTCTCCTTTCGCTTGTGGAGCCAATTCCTTGATCCCGTCTTTGAGTTTCAATGACACAATCTCTAAAATAAGTCCTCACTGGTTATGCCCAGTGATTTTTTTTTTTTTTTTTTTGTAAAATCCAGAAGCCTGGTTGGGCTGCCCCTGCTTTTCCTCATTAGCATTATCATTTACCCACAATTGTCAGCTCTTGGGCACTTCCATTAAGCCCAGAGTTTCCCTAATTAGCATATCATCTCTTCTCTCAAGCTTTGCTTGACAGGGTGGGTGAGGGCAAGGAGTACTGTGAGCAAAATATTTTCATCTGGCTTGGCAAAAAAGCATCACTCTTGAAAACATCACTCAGATTTAATGCAAATATTACTCTGCCAAGAATATCATCTTACTGTAAACATGTTTATTTTACTCAGCTTGTCTCCACTGTACTCCTACCGTATTTTCCGGCGTATAAGACGACCCCCTAATTAGACGTCCTCTCTGACTCTGGATAATCTGAGCAGGCTTTTTACAGTGTAGATTCAGGTACAGAACATGGTATAATCTGCATGAATCAAAAGTCTGCTTGGATTGGCTGAGTTAGAGAGGCAGTCGGAGCAGCCTTGCAGTGATTGGTGCAGGATTGAGTTGGAAAATTCGTTTCGTGGCAATATCCAGACGATTTTCATTTATCGGCACATCAAAACATTTTTCCGGATATACTCGGAGTATAAGATGATCCCCGGATTTTCGGTTGACATTTTTTCGTTTCAAAAGTCATCCTATACGCCAGAAAGTATGGTATATCATTAAGCCATATGTGCCTGAATTGGAACCCTAAGGTCCCCTTAGCTACTTTCACGTGTTCATCAAATTAACATTTATGCTTTAGACATAGAATGTGAATGTATTGCAACCACCATTTAAGTGCCAATATCCCTCTACTTCTGTCCTTTGGCCCATCTCATGCTTATCTTCCTTTCATCCCACACCAACTCTCCTTTTGGTTAAACTCAGAGTCTAAAATAATTATTTTTCATTAGCCATTGCTTATTCCCTTGCTTTGTTTCTTTATATAATCTGAGTGAGGTAGAGTGCAGCTCTTTCACCAAATGCAAGATATCATCTTCTCATGAAAGAACAGTAATGTGGCTATAGACAATTTCTTTATTTGTCATCTGTTTTTGGGTACATGAATTGTTTCCAGATCCAGGTTGTGTTAAAGTCTGGAATTCAAGATCCACCACCCAAAAGACCTCCAGGGAGATAAGCAGTAATGTAAATGCAAGGGAGTTTATTCCAGCATGCTGGAGATCAGGATCTCCTAAAAAATGAGGACCCCAAGAATGGGGTCAGCATTAAGATAAATGGTTCAAACTCAATCCCTAGCCTTGGACCTTGCAGCTGGAAAATAGTTTTTTCACTACTTGTCATCTGGGGTTTTCCTGATAAGCTTGACTAGATTATAGATGAGGGCATGGAGGTGTATTTCATCTAGAATTTCTGTGTATTTAACAGGAAGGCAGTTGGGAATTCATATTATCTCATAACTTATGATAATAAATTATCATATCATCATATTATTTGGTTGTCTTTATTACTTTTTTAAAGTTGTGACTTAGCTGTGAACATGTGGCATGAGGAATAAAACTTGAGGAACCGGAAGTGGGGTTTAAAGGGAATCTGGTAAAATAGGAGTGTTTAGATTCCCTTAATCCTGAA
The DNA here is from genome assembly GCA_004027635.1 of Crocidura indochinensis. NCBI lineage: Eukaryota > Metazoa > Chordata > Mammalia > Eulipotyphla > Soricidae > Crocidura > Crocidura indochinensis. The sequence continues at coordinate 22,137 of PVKC010009769.1, read as the reverse complement.
TCCAGAGACTTGAGGCTTTGATGGCATATCACTAGTACAAAAGAACAGGTGGGTGCAGTGAACTGGTAATAACTGAGGGAATCATATGTATCCTGTTGGTGTGTCACACCATTTAAAAAATGACCTGGCATAGTAGTGGGTTTAAATTTGTTAGGGCTATTTCTCCTCAACATATTTTTATTTTATTTTTAGATGTTCATTTGTTTTTAGGCAACCCCCCCCCCAAGGGCACTCAGAGCTTGTGCTCAGGGATCATTCCTGGTTGTACTCAAAAAATGAGATGGGTTGGCAGAGATTGAACCCTGGACCATTATGTGCAAGACAAACACCTTAATCGCTTGCCTAAAAATGCTTTACTTACTAAAGAAAGTATAGCAATAAATTTTAAGAAAAAGTTTTTAGTTGTTTTCTTAGATATTGAATTTTTTCTCTTGCAGGTATAATCTGACAACATATGCTGAAGGATACACTTCACCACATGATTATCAGCCGCATGTAAGAGAGGGTTGATGCTTCTCATTATTATGACACTTATTCATGTGCTCTGAATGAGTTTTCTACAGCTAGTATATATAGCTAGTCTTGGAACGAATAACAAAATTGCTGAGATTGCTGAGATTGATTCTATTTATGTTTTATGATTCTATTTATATTTATATATGACCCATTGTTTGGAGGGAGTCTAATATTTTTATTATATTATACAATTTATATTGTAGTTTTGGGGCCATATCTAGTCATACTTAGGGCTTATTCCTGGCTCTAGTCTCAAATATTACTACTGGTGGGGCTTAGAGGACCATATATGCTAAGGATTGAACCATCTTTTATTTTTAGACAATACTATTTATCCTTTCTTTTAGAAGAACTTTTCAGGAAAATAAAGTAATTAGAATGAATAAAGCCAGTAAGCAAGAGTTTATATTTATTTTTATTTTCATATCAACATTAAATGGTTATTAAGCTGTACAAAACCAGAGAAGAAAATAAAACAAAGATTTTTACAGATATCTTTTATAGCGAAGTCAAAGACATACAAATTTCTATTGGAACATAACTGTTACATTTTTTTTTGTTTTTTGTTTTTTTTTTGGGGGGGGGGCACATCCTGTGCGCACATGGGATTACTCCTGGCTCTGCATTCAGAAATTGCTCCTGGCAGGCTTGGGGACCATATGGGAATCCAGGAATCAAACCACTGTCTGTCTTGGGTTGGCTGTGTGCAAGGCAAAAGCCCTACTGCTGTGCTATCTCTCCATTTCCTAAATATTTCCCTTTTAAAAATTAAATTTGGGGGAACATCCCACCTGACAGTATTTTTATTTTATTTTATTTATTTAAGCACCTTGATTGCAGACATGATTGTGGATACGTTTCAGTCATATAAAGAACACCATCCTTCACCAGTGCAACATTCCCATCATCAATAGCCCCAATCTCCTTCCCCCCATCCCCCCACCTCTATTTGAGACAGGCATTCTATTTCTCTCAATCATTAACATTGTTGTAATAGACCTTAATGTAGTATTTTCTCTAACTGCATTTACCACTCTTTTTTGTGGTAAGCTTCATATAGTGAGCTGGTCCTTAATGGCCTTCATCTCTATTGTCTCTGGGCATTATTACAATAATGTCTTAATTTTTCTTTTCTTATTTTTTTCCACATTCTTCCAGGATCACACATTTTGTGGCATAGGGTTTCTCAAAGTAGTCTCTGATTATTCATTGGGTTTCTGTAATTCCTGTAGTGATCTCAAAAACAAACAAACAAACAAACAAACAAACAAGGGGCCCAGGAGATAGCATAGAGGTAAGGCGTTTGCCTTTCATGCAGAAGGTCATCGGTTCGAATCCTGGTGCCCCATATGGTCCCCTGTGCCTGCCAGGAGCAATTTCTGAGCATGGAGCCAGGAGTAACCCCTGAGCACAGCCGGGTGTGACCGAAAAACCAAAACAAACAAACAAACAAACAAAAAACAAACAAACCTGTAGTGATCTCTCCTTTTTCATTTCTTTTTTATTTTGGTGGGGGGGGGGATTCACATCCAGCAGTGCTCAAGGGTTACTCCTGGCTCTTTGCTCAGAAATCGCTCCTGGCAGACTCAGGGGACCATATGGGATGCTGGGATTCGAACCACCGTCCTTCTGCACGCAAGGCAAACACCTTACCTACATGCTATCTCTCCGGCCCATCCCCCTTTTCATTTTTAATTCAGTTTATTAAGTTTCTCTCTCTTGAGTTTTCCTAATGGTTTATCAATCTTGTTTATTTTTCAAAGAACCAACTTTTGATGTTGTTGAGTTACTTTGGCAGCCCCCGAAGTTGGGATGGGGGGAGGTATTATTCACTTTGAAAAACACCAAGGAAATAAAATGCTATGAATTAATTTCTGAGGAAAAAAAATTTGCAAGCTACTTTTTTTCTAATGTCAACTCTCAAACTGGGTACTTCAACTCATTTTAGTGAAAAATACCTTTTGTTAAACTTTTTTCCCAGGGAGCCGGGAGGTGGTGCAGGAGGTAAGGTGCTTGCTGCCTAGCCTAGGAAGGACCACGGTTCGATCCCCCGGTTCCCATATGGTCCCCCATGCCTGCCAGGAGCGACTTCTGAGTGCATAGCCAGGAGTAACCCCTGAGCATCACTGGGTGTGGCCCAAAAACCAAAAACCAAAAAAACAAAAAACTTTTTTCCCAAAGAATTGAAATAGAGAAAACTATGCTTCAGAGTAGGTGCATTATAGTATTGTCCCAAAGCACTATTTGTTGGAGATATAAACATTTAGAATAGGGGGGGAAAAGATGACAAAATGTTAGAAAATCTACTGAACATATTCAGGATGACTAAAAAAAAAAGAATTTGTGCAGGGGAGGGATGGGCAAACTCTGGGTTGGAAAGAACAGAGAGAGACCATTTTGAAGATGTTAATGAGTGTGGCTACAGTCAAGATGTGAGAGAGTAGGAATTGGACGTAACAAACAGGGCCATGTCCTGGAACTTATTGGCATTTCAGAGGGAAGGTACTTCTGGAAAATGAGAGCACCCAGAGAAGTGGGAATGCATTTTTATTGTAGAATCAAAACCATTGTCTTAAGAATTAAGAAGGCCGGGAGATAGCATGGAGGGAAGGCATTTGCCTTTCATGCAAAAGGTCATCGGTTCGAATCCCGGTGCCCCATATGGTCCCCCGAGCCTGCAAGGAGCAATTTCTGAACATGAAGCCAGGGTTAACCCCTGAGCACTGCTGGGTGTGACCCAAAAACCAAAAAAAAAAAAAAAAAAAAAAAGAATTAAGAAGGTGAAAAAGTGGTAAGCCAGGGTTTTAGAAAACTTTTTTTTTTTAAGTTTTTTTGTTAGTTTTTGGGCTACACCCGACGACACTTAGGGGTTACTCCTGGTTATGTGCTCAGAAATTGCTCCTGGCTTGGGGGGTCATATAGGATGCCGGGGAATTGAACCAAGGTTCATTCTGTTTCTGCCTCATGCAAGGCAAATGCCCTACCACTATGCCATTGCTCATTGCTTCGCCCTTGTTTTGGAAGATTCTATATTTGGGTTTGGAAATTTCTACATGATAGTAGAAACTTCAGGAAATACATTGGAGATTAAGGGTCATTGCAGCCATGCAGCTGAAATTAGAAAAATTTAGTGGGTCAATAGTAAGTGTGAAGTACCATTTTGCTTTCTTCATGAGAGCTTTGTACAGAATGATCTTTCCAGATTATGAGATATCTTTAATATATGTGCAGCTGAAGTGAGCACATATTATGAGTTATCTTTAAACCAAAAAATATTGACTTTTTCCATCTAGAAACAGAAAGCTTAGGAAACTATTTTGGGGAGGGGAGAGATATGGGTCATACTCAAAGGTGCTCAGTATTATTCTTAGTTCTGTGACTCTCAGGAGTGCTCAAGAGACCATATGTAGTGCTGGACATTGAACCAGGGCTGGCATTTTGAAAGGAAGCAGTACAGAATTATGTTTCAAAGTTGACAGAACATTTCAAATTGGCCACAGGGAATCCATGGAATGTTTCACAGTAGGAAAGAAATAGGACTTACCTATTTAGCAATTATTCTCAGTAACAAGATTGTCTTTTTCTACCACTAGGATTCTTAGGCTTCGGTATGGATATAATATTGTTAAAGTATTGATATATTCCTGTTAAACCTAGCCACTTGATTAATACCAGTTTGTTCCTGAACCCAGAACTGAATAATGCTTCTTTAATATAAACACATATGCCTCCATGCCTTTCATTAAATAAACCAAAAACAAAACAATGTATCTTTATGAGTATGTTGATTTAAAGAGAAACATTATTCAAATTGGATTTTGTTCATTTACTTTATTTAAAGTGTTCGAAAGAACTATATTTCTTAGACTATATTTTCATTGACATTTAAAACTATTGCCCATCTTTCCCTTATTTTGCATTGTCTCCTTCTTGTATTTTATGATAATCTTATGTGAGCACATTATGATTAATTTCTCCCAAATTACAACCAATATATCCATATTAAAAGTAATAAAGCCTTTAGGTCTCAGCACCTTAGCTTAGCTATCATTTTCATACTTAATAGTCTTGGTTTCTTTAAATGTCACCTGAATTTTTATCATAATGAAATATAAATAATATAAAATTACTATTTAGTATATAAGTTCACTAACTTGTGTTTTTACATTGAAATGCTATATTCTTTGTTTGAATTAAGTTAGCTTTCAATTTCTAATTTTTTAAACATGATTTATCATTGGTTTAAAATCCAGAAGAGTTTTTTTTAATTTTTATTTTTAATTATGAGAACAAAGATGCAAAAAGAGAGGACAAGGTAAAGTTACAGTGGGAGGACGATCACCCATAAACAGAATTCACCTAAGTCCCCTTGCTGGTATGGAATTCAGGGGTTTCAAAGTAGGCGCGGCCGCGGAGAGGCCTGGAGAGGTTAAGGTCCCGTAGATCGGCTCAGCAGAGAGGAGAGAAGAGGCAGAAGCATGGTCGGTGGTGGTCTTTATGTTTCTGGGATCCCCAATCACACAGCACGATTGGTCCCACGTGGGTCGAGTGAGACCATCTTACCGAGGGACCAGGGTCCCGGTCCGTAGATCAGCTCAGCAGAGAGGAGAGAAAATCCAGAAGAGTTTTAAGGGTATAGCTTCATCTTTATAGTCTTTATGCTTGAGATCACATGTGTTTAAGCATCACTATACCCAATACCAAAGTTCTAGAATCATTTCATTTCCATAGTAAGTTGTTTTTTTTGCCATTCTTCTCATGTTTATCTCTCATTCAGTAGCCACCATTGTTTCCAGCATGTCCTAGAGTTAATTTTTTTTCAGATTATTTGCTTTAGTTGTCCATGTACCATATGTGAAGGAAACCATCTGGTAATTGTTTTTTATATCTTTAACTTAGTTTATTAAATACAATAACCTTAAGTCCCATCATTTTGTGTCTAATGGGGCAATCTCATCTTTGTTAATGGTGTAGTAGCATTTTATTGAGTGTATACACCAGTTTCTTTATCTATCATTTGTTGATGGGAAGTTTCATTGAATCCATATTTTAACTGTAGTGAAAAATGCTGTTATGAGCATCAAATTATATATAGCTCTTTGAGTTAGAGTTTTATATATCCTTTAGGTAAGTGAGTTGGAGGGGCATTTCTAACAATATGAAAATTTATTACTTAAAATTATTTTAAAGGTATCTCTGTACACCACACCTTTTAGAAACTGCATCAATTTACATTCCTTCCAAGAGTTCCAGATCCAACTTTTCTTCACAACATCAATACTTGTTTCTAGTACTTTATTGCATGCAGCTGTGCAGATTTCCCAATGCTCTTAATCTTTTTATATCTTTGCTCCTTTCTTTGTGCCCATAATTTGTCCAATTTTAATATAAATAGGACATTTGGTTTCTTGTGGGATTTTTTATTTTGCACTGCCCTTTAAAAATAATGCCGCATGGGACCCGGGGGGATAGCATGGAGGTAAGGCATTTGCCTTTCATGCAAAAGGTTATCGGTTCAAATCCCGGTGCCCCATATATCCCCGTGCCTACCAGGAGCAATTTCTGAGCATGGAGCCAGGAGTAACCCCTGAGCACTGCCGGGTGTGACCCAAAAACAAAACAAAACAAAAAAATAAATAAATAAAAATAATGCCATGAAAATTTGAGCAATATAAATGCATTCATATTTGAATAAAGTACGATTTAGGAAGAATGACCACAATTAGCTATACTCAAGGTACTCCTGGCTCTGTGTTCAGGGATCACTCCTGGTAGTGCTTAGGTTATTGATCATTGATGCCAGGGAGTAATCCTGGTTGGCTACATGCAAAGCAGTTGTGTTAGTACCTGTATTGTCTCTCCAGTCACAAGTAAAGTGTGACTCTGTCTGCCAATCTTTTAGAAAATTAAGGTAAAACTTGTTTTTTTTGATACTTCTATTGCTCTGTTGTGTTCCTTTTAAAATAATATCTTTATTTGAGCACCATGATTACAAATATATTTGTTGTTCAGCGTCAGTTGTAAAAAAAGAGCAGCACCCTTCACCAGCGCAACCTTCCTACTACTAATGACTCCAACTCCTTCCTCCTCCACCCCCTGCCTGTCTTTGAGACAGTCATTCAATTACTCTCACTCACTACCATTGTCATGATAGTTGTTAGTGTAGTTATTTCTCTAACTGCACTCACCATCTTTGTGGTAAGCTTTATATGTTGGGTCGATCCTTTCAGACCTCATCTCATTTCTCTAGGTATCATTACTATACTGTCTTTTATTTTTCTGAAAACCCACAGATTAGTAAGACTATTTTGTGTCTATCTCTCTCTGACTTATTTCACCCAGCATAATAGTTTCCATGTATATATGTATAGGAAAGTTTCATGACTTCATTTTTCATTATGCCATTGTGTATATGTACCACAGTTTCTTTAGCTACTCATCTGTTGTCGGACATAGGGGTTTTGTGCTTGCACCTAATATTGTTGACCAATGTAACAGTGTTTCAAAATGCTGTTGCTTGTTAACCATTGAGACAATCCTCTATTACCTGGATTCAGAAGGATATAGCTGTCTCCTTGAATCAGTGTATTATGGTGAAAATTTTCTTTTTTTTTTCTTTTGGTTTTTGGTTTTTGGGTCACACCCGGCAGTGCTCAGGCTCAGGGTTTACTCCTGGCTCCATGCTCAGAAATTGTTCCTGGCAGGCACGGGGGACCATATGGGGCACCGGGATTCGAGCCGATGACCTTTTGCATGAAAGGTAAACGCCTTACCTCCATGCTATCCCCCCGGACCCCAAAAATTTTCAGCATGTTTAACATGTGCTGACCTAGCTTGTGTATAAATCAATATGGTATCGTTTTATTATATAACATGTATATTATACTATTTCTATGTATATTTGTGTATGTTATATGTACATATACACAAATAAGCCTGATTTGTACCACATAAGAAATTCTTGTTATGAGTCATGTGATTTTTTTCTGCTAGCACTTGGGGATCCTATTTCCTCTGCCTTAGTATTGATATCAGGGTTTCTTCAATACTCAAATAACTGTTGAATACTTTCCCGGTTTCCCAACTGACTGGAAACAATGGGATTAGACTTTTTTGGGATGGAGTGTATAGATACTGGTAGGTGAGAGGAAGAAAGGAGAGAAGAGATAAAGGACAGAAGGAAAGAAAGAGTAATTAGGTAACATTTATTGTTACTTTTATAACTACATTTTCCATTACTCTTACATAATGTAATCATTGGAAAAAATAAGCAAATGGAAACTTAAGTCATTTTATTATCTAGAGATAGGACAGGGTTAAGGCACTTGCCTTGCAGCTACCCCTGTCTAGATCCCTGGCACTGCATTTGGTCCCTCAAGCACCGGCAGGGGTCACTCCTGAACACAGAGCTAGGAATACGTCCTGAGTACTACCTGGTTTGGTTCATCTGCTTTAAGTGATGTAAAATCATTTTTATATCTAATAAAGTAAAGAAATGTAGGGATCTGTCTAAAATTGCTTCTCTTCTGTTACCCCAGATAATTCAGTAGATTTGACTAAAAGAAAATTCTTTCCTTCAGATCACACTGCGTGCTTGAAAGACAAACTTACTAAAGGAGGGAAGGTCTTTAGTGAAGTGTATAAAGTGCTAAAGAATTTTATACATGATGCATACTAAAAATAATAAAATAAAATATCAGAGTAATCTACTTTTAGTCTATTCAGTGTGACATTCACCTAAATAAGCTTGCTGCCATAAATATTTCTTAAGAGTAAATGGAGTGTTTCAAATGAGTTTGCTTGCAGGCAAATGAGGGAAGAGTGATCTGTGCAGAATGAATACCAGGTGGTTAATGACTATCTGTGATGGAGAACACAAGGTTAGTTTTCTATGACGAATCTGGCCAGCAAACATGACACATTTTTATGAATGCGCTGAATGAAGAAATGTTTATAATGCTTTCAAATTGCATTTTAATATTAAAGTAGGCAGTCACTCACATTTCAAAAGACAGATATAAATCTGAAAATAACTAAAAATAAAACTGTAAAAAAGAAGAGATCCTAAGTAATAAAAATTGAATAAATGTAAAAATATCTTTGAGTTGACTTCATTTCTTTTTACATGCACAGATTGGCATTTATAACCACAGTGTTAGTTGACCACTATATTGGAAGAATGAGAAAAAATTGAGTGAGGAAGGGTTAGGGTTAGGTTTAGGGTTAATCTTAGTTGACTAAGACATACTAAAAATATCTTTGAAGATAAAGCTATTTAGTACACAATTGTTGCAGATTTTATACCAGATATTTTTTACATCTTATTTATTTGTTCCACATATCTTTTGTGTTTTATTTAAATGTATAACTTTTAATTTATAATGTTGGTAAGAAGGGTACAATAGTGTTAACATTTATGGTGTTGGTGAACAAACCATCACCACCATCACCAAAGTGCTAATGATCCATGTCCCAATTTCATCTCTAGACCAGCTCTTCATTCTCCTGCTACCCTCTTTTTTGTATTGTTTTGATTTTAGGGATGCCACACCAAGTGATGTTTAGGGGATATTCCTAGCTCTGTGCTCAGGAATCACACATGGTGGGTTCAGAGAACCATCTGGGATGTTGGAGATGGAAGTCAGGTAGGTAGCATATGAGGCAAGCATTGTATCCTCTGTACTGTCTCTTAGTCCCCCTACTTCCACTATTTTTTTTAATTCCTCTTTTAAGACTCTATTTTTTTTTTACAAAATAGTGGGGCATGACCATTATGTAAAACTTTTTTTAAATTAATATCTTTATTTAAAAACCTTGATTACAAATATGATTGTAGCTGGGTTTCAGTCATGTAAAGAACACCCCCCTTCACTGGTGCAACATTCCCACCACCAATGTCCCAAATCTCCCTCCTCCCCACCCCACCCCTGCCTGTACTCTAGACAAGCTTTCCACTTCCCTTATTCATACACATTGTTATGATAGTTCTCAGTGTAGTTATTCTCTAACTCTTTGTGGTGAGCTTTATGTCGTGAGCTGGACCTTCTAGCCCTCCTCTCTTTGTCTCTGAGAACTATTGCAAAAATGTCTTTTATTTTTCTTAAAACCCATAGATGAGGGGCCCGGGAGATAGCATGGAGGTAAGGTGTTTGCCTTTTATGCAAAAGGTCATCGGTTCGAATCCCGGTGTCCCATATGGTCCCCCGTGCCTGCCAGGAGCAATTTCTGAGCATGGAACCAGGAGTAACCCCTGAGCCTAAGCACTGCCGGGTGTGACCCAAAAACCAAACACACACACACACACACACACACACACACACACACACAAACCCCATAGATGAGTGAGTCTATTCTGCATCTATCTCTCTTCCTCTGACTTATTTCACTCAGCATAATAGATTCCATGTACATCTATGTATAGGAAAACTTCATCTTTCCTGACAGCTACATAATATTTCATTGTGTATATGTACACCAGTTTCTTTACCCATTCATCTGTTGAAGGGCATCTTGGTTATTTCCAGAGTCTGATTATTGTAAATAGTGCGGCAATGAATATAGGTGTGAAGAAGGGATTTTTGTATTGTATTTTTGTGTTCCTAGGGTATATCTCTAGGAAAGATATAGCTGGATCATATGGGAGCTCAATTTCCAAGTTTTGGAGGAATCTCCATATTGCTTTCCATAAATGTTGAACTAGATGCCATTCTCAGCTGCAGTGAATAAGAGTTCCTTTCTATCCACATCCCCACCAGCACTGCTTATTCTCATTCTTTGTCATGTGCGCTAATTTCTGTGGTGTGAGATGGTACCTCATAGTTTTGATTTGCATCTCCCTGATGATTAGTGATGTGTGGAGCATTTTTTCATGTGCCTTTTGGACATTTGCATTTCTTCTTTATCAAAATGTCTGTTCATTTCTTCTCCCCAGTTTTTGATGGGATTAGATTTTTTTGTAAAGTTCTGTCAGTACCTTATATATTTTGGATATTTGTCCTTTATCTGATGAGTATTGGGTAAATAATTTCTCCCAATCAGTGGGTGACTTTTGTATCCTGAGCACTATTTCCGTTGAGGTGCAGAAGCTTCTCAGCTTAAAATATTTCCATCTGTTTATCTCTGCTTCCACTTGTTTGGAGTGCAGTTTCCTCCTTGAAGATGCCTTTAGTCTCAATGTCATGGAGTGTTTTATCTACATGTTGTTCTATATACTTTATAGTTTCAGATCTGATATTGAGCTCTTTATTCCATTTGGATTTTATCTTCATACATGATGTTAGCTGAAGGTCTAAGTTCACTTTTTTGCAAGTGGCACTTGCCACTCTTGGTCTTTCATGAGAACAGATTGATCGAGGAAGCTGGTCATCAGAAGGATACTCCTGAAACAACCTAACCTATCTTTTGTGTCTTCATTTACAGATAAGAAATAATAGAAAGATTTCTAAGTATTAAGGCAAATTTTTCCCTATGATGATTTCCTTTTTGCATCTTCAGAGGTTTCTGTTTCTACATAGGGCCTTTGTCAGGTTTTGCTCTCTGTGACTCCTTTATGTAATTGAGCAATGATGTGACTTTTCTTTCAGGCAGAATCCATAACTTAGCAATGCCCTGTACCTCTCTCTGTCCTTCATGGCTTTCTGATGACTCAATCTTAGCAATTACACATTGTTTTTGTTTGTTTTTTGGGCTATGGTTGGCAATGTTCAGAGCTTACTCCTGAATCTGCATTCAGGAATAACTCCTGGAGGTGCTCAAAGAGTCATATGGGATGCTAAAGATCATGCAGGTTGGCTGCTTGCAAGGCAAATGCTTCACCTACTATATCTCTAGCCCCACAATAACAAAGTTATGCCATAGATTTTTGTCTTTTGTCTCTTTCACTTTAATAATCTCAGAAAATTAATCTATTATCATAATTTTCTATCAATCATATTTTTGTGGTTTCATTTTCTTTTATATGATTTCATAGTTAAGGAATACAGCAATAACAGTAAAAAATAACAGTAATAACAGTAAAAAATGAAACCTTTCAAGTAATTTTTACCCAGAGTTGTCAATTTCTTTTTTTCACTTTTTTTCTTCCTTTCATTTTTTTTTATCATTTGAGAACATCTAGAGACATTATGCTCCTTTACTGCTATATAGTTTAATGGGACTTTTTCTAAGATAAATACACTTTACCATTGTACATTTTCAACCTCTGGAAAAAAATTTTTTGGGGGTCACACCCAGCAGCGCTCAGGGGTTACTTACTCCTGGTTCTACATGCAGAAATTGCTCCTCGCAGGCTCAGGAGACCATATGGGGTGCTATGATTTGAACCACCATCCTTCTGCATGCAAGGCAAAAGCCCTACCTTTATGCTCTCTCTCCGGTCCCAGCCTCTGGAAAATTTATAATTGAGTTGTGTATTTTTCCTTACTTCCAGTTTGAAATACTGTACATGATCCCAATAGTTATTTTCTCCTGGCCAGTGATGACTTCTGTGTATAGGCCACTGTCTCCTGCCAGGCCACCTGCCCCATAGTATCACCTTCCAAATAAACATATTGCACTGATGTCATCTCCAACTAAAAATGTCTCAAATGTGATTCATTATCTCTCTCAAATGTTCTTTCACATCTTCGTGTCTGTCTCATATTTTTTATCTTTTCTCAATTTCACCGGCAGTTCTATAAGAAGATTGTAAACCACTTTTTACTTGTTTTATTAATAAAACATAATTTGGATAACTAGTTGATACTTTTGTGATTTGAATGGTGCCTTACATTTTTAAGTTATGATATAACTTTCCTTGTAATACAACTTTGAATCTGTGACTTATCTGATCATTTACCTCCTGTTAACTAGAAAAATCTTGGTTTTATTTGTTTGTTTGCTTGTTTTACAAAATGTGAGTTTCATTCTGACTCTGCTTAAGCTACTGATGTCCATATATGACCCATATAAAATTCTTGCTGTTTACTCTTTCAGTGCTTAAATGACTATGTTAGAGCTCCAAGCTGTGTAGTTCTAAAATGGTAGATCAACTAGAAAAAAGAGTGGTAATACACATATGTTACTTTACATAATTTCTTTTTTGTTGCTGTTGTTTTTGGTTTGGGGGTCACACCCGATAATGCTCAGTGGTTACTTCTGGCTATGTGCTCAGAAATCGCTTCTGACTTGGGAGACCATATGGGACGCCAGGGATCGAACCGAGGTCCGTCCTGGATCAGCCACATGCAAGGCAAATACCCTTCTGTTGAGCTATCGCTCTGGCCCCTAATTTACATAATTTTCCTCACTGCTAATAGATATTGATCAAACATTTTAATATTACAATTCTGCAAGTAAGCAAAGAATATGTATCCAACCTTCATGGCCTTCTTTCTGAGAATGTCCCCTTCCCCCAGTGAAAAACAGTTAATTTTTCAATCGATTTCAAATTCACAGTTTCAAAATAGATATACTTCATCTATGAAGCAGCTTTCCTTGGGAAAAAAATCTTAATTTCTCAGAGATTTCTCCCCCAGGCCTGCTTGCAGATAAGTTCACAGAGGGGAACTGAGTCTATTCTTTATTACAGAAAACATATTTGCAATGTTGGTGTCTAAAAACTCAGTTCTGGAGATAATTCTTTCCTAATGAGTGGCTCACTATTCCTACAGTGTTTGTTTATGTTGGACACCTGCTGTCCTTCTGGATTCTCGAATTTCAGTATGTGTTAAGCAGACAGTGTCTATGTGACCTGCCTTTGCCTACTGAGTAATGTGCTTTCCCAGTAGACTGCATTTTTCAGCTTGTTGCTGGGAGTATTGAAGTGTCTCCTGTGTAACTTCCTGGGAAAGGACACTCAGTATTATGCATTTGGTTTCCTCTGGACATCAGCCCAGAAGCCTTTTCTTTCTCTGTGCTGAATTTACTCTGCTGTAATAAATCATAGCCAGACATACAACTCTATGTTGAATCCTGGATGTCCTTACAAATCCCCAGTGTTTTTTTCTTCCATGTGCTATACAGTTGTTTTGTCAGCTTGGCTGTGCAACATGACCTCATTCTACAGTTCCGATTTTGATACTCTTCCCAAGGAGGCAGAATCGATGCTACCTTTCCTAGAATTGCAATGACTGTGAATGTGGTGGAAGTGATGAGATATGGTTTCTTAGACTGGGTGATACAAAATAGAACAGTTTCCTCCTGTTTGCCCCTCTGAAAACTTATTCTCAAAAAACCCTGCCTCTGGGTTGTAAAGAAATCCTTGCAGAAATTGTGGAGAAATTCATGCAGAAATTGTGGATCAGAGAGATGCTGTTTTTGTTATGTCCCAAAATTCATAACCCAAAGAATTCAGCAATGATTATTATTTTTCACTGTTATGCAAGGGTTGACCTGTTTTACCAACAGTAACAGTTGCAATCCTCCTTAATAAGAGAACCAGTTATGTGAAGAAGGCTGAGACTTAGTATTCTCAAGCCAGAAGAGAAAAGTAGAGATTATTTGTGTGTGTCTGTGTGTGTGTGTTTGTGCACTTTATGAACTTTCTGGTTTGTAGGCTATTTTATGAATATTCTGACTTCTAGGGTGGCATTCCTAGTCTACCTTATTAGACTTTTCCATTCTGGCATTAGTAACTAAAGCTTGTGGACAGAGATGTGACAGATAGTACAGAGGTAGAGGTTCTTGTCTTCCACACAGTTGACCTCGATTTGATCCTCTGTACTACATATGGAGTGATTCCAGAGCACAGAGCCAGGAGGACCTTTAAGAACAGAGCACATCTGAATATGGCCTAGCCTTGCACCCTTCTGATAGAAACAGAAATTAAAGCCTGTGGACATCAAAGTCTTTTCTCTCTGGTTTTCCTGGTTTAACCATAGAGGTCAGATTCACTGCTACTTGAAGGGGTCCTTCTGTAATGAGAGAGTGAGAGAGGACAGAGAGTGAGAGAGGAGAGAGTGAGAAAGAGAGAGAGAAAGAGAGAAAGAGAGAGAGAGAACTGTATTAACAACATGCTGCAGTTTGGAGGTGGCAGGTTGGAATGGGACAGAAACACCCTAGAGAACTATCTCACTGAAATAGCTCTCCAAAAAAATAGTCTCCAAAAGACTTATATAGGAAAAGAATAGGGAAGTGAATTTGTTTTATGTATAATCATATATGCTGTTCTCTGTTGACTGCTGGGGCGGTTGATGAGGTCTCTGGAGATCCTGTTTTCTGACACTTGTGCATCCCTGGATCCACTCCTGCAAATCTAAGAGGAAAAAATTTAATTAGTGGGTTTCATACTTAACCCCAATGCCTTTCTTTTCTGTTGATTTAATTATTCTTTGTATTTTCTACATGTGGTTTTATCTCTGTAGAGATCTAGACAAACAAGGCAAGGAACACAGAGCATTCTCAATGTATTTTATCTATTTTTGTTATATATTTATAAATATAATATTAGGTCATACCCTGCTGTGCTCAGGATTTACTCCTGACTGTCTGGTTGACCATACAGGGTTCCAGGGTTCAAATATGGGTCATCTGCATGTAAAGCAAGCCCCAAGAATTATTTCTGGCCCTAATTCCTCTCAAAAACATTCTCAATGTTTTTTATGGTCAGCCTGTGTTTACTCAACAGTAGGTGTAGAGGATCATGCTGTGAATTTTGTCTTTTAGATCCTTTTATGCTGATTTTATTTAGAACCCAGAGGACACATTTGGGATGATTCAGCCTCTACTGGTGCTGTTAACCCTCCAAAAACTGTGACTTCTATTCTGTCTCAAAGTTGCCTTTGCAGACTTGTGGCTGTTTATTTCAGAATCTTTTCAGTGATATAGACTACCAAAGTGATTCAGGATAGACAACACATAGTCTTCCTCTGCCTCACCCAGTTGCTGCATCAACTTGGGTGCCCCAGGCAAATGGAAAAGCAATGCTTAACCAGTGGTCTATTTTATGAGGTTTCATGGAGAAAGGAGTCCAGAAATCTCTCCCATTGTTCTCAGTTTTCAAATGTTCACCCTGTCCAGAGCAAAGGAACTCTGATTCACATCTAGTAGTGAGAAAATTGGCAAATGTATTGGCTCTTTGAACTGTGGTGATTCACTTTCCCTTGTTTTCTCTTTTCCTACAGTTTTCCTCCTTTTATTGCAAATTGTATTTATTATATCATTATGGCAAAAGATGTTTAAAAATCTATTTGGAAGACTCATCCAAATGACCTGGATTTTATTATTGGTAAAGTCCTTGTAACTATGATCTTGATTGCAAGATTTATAGTCTCGTTACAAAAAAATCCCACTTTGTATGTGCAAAAAACTTTGTGCTACAGCACCATGATTTACCACATTATTCATAATATGGTTGTTTGGGGCATTAAATGTTCAGACTCCAAACCCACCACCAGTGTGACCTTCTTTTCACCAGTGTCCCCAATTTCCCACCCACCACCCTACCTTGTCCCCTTGCATCCTCCAACAAATTTACTTCACATTGTTTGTTGCAATGCAAAGGTAAATGGAATTATCAAAACTTGGATAAACAAAGATCAATTTGCGATGATTGTTTAAGATGCTCACAGGACCATTTGGGATGCCAAGGATCAAACCTGGGTCAGCTGCATGCAAAGCTAACCACCCTATCTGAAGTACTATAGCTTTGGACCCATTTTAAAAATTATTTTTAATAAAACCAGTCTGATATTAGAACTATTTTGGTGCTCCCCCACACCACTATACTGTGGTGATTTAATTTAAATATCGTTCTAATGCTTTACAATTGTACTTGAGTGATAACAGAATGGATGGGGTATTTATTTACCTTCCATGCAGCTAGTCCGGTTCAGTCGTCATCATCTCATATGGTCCCCTGAGCCTGCCAGGGTTGATTTCTGAGCACAGAGCCAGGAGTAATGCCTAAACTCTACTGAATATGGTCCATAAAGAAAAAAGAAAAATATGTACCAGAACTGGAGTATTGGGGATAAGGTAACCTGGGTTCAATTCTCAGCATTCTGTATAGTCCCGAGTTCACACTAGGAGTGACCCCTGTGCACAGAGCCAGTAGTATGTCCTGAGTATTGCCAGATGTGGCCCCAATACAAACAAAAACTTAGTACCAAATATAGCAGAATTTAGATAGTAAGATAAAGGACTTTATGTTCTATGTCTTTCAAACGTTCAAATTAATGTAATTTGAAAGAATCAACATATTCTTTAGGAAATGGTAAATGAATCTTGTTTAAAATAGAAGCCTTGTGAAGTGATCTAAGAATAAATATTTTAGCCATCAAATTAGGTTATGCTGAGGTAGATTTTCATAGCAACAAATCTTGGGGCACTGCAAATTTTCTGGTAAGTATAGCTTAATATCAAATATTAATTTATAACTTAAAACTTTATATTTTGATGCACTATGGCTTTTAATTCTTTTTAATAAATTGTTAAGTGGAAGTTAAATTGTAATTATTTGGGTCCCCCTTATATAGGATTTTAAAATTTCAATTATGAACTGTATATTTATGGTTAAAATTATATGTTCATAATTTATCTCTTAGTATTATGAATACAAATCATGAATTAGATTCTTTTAGAATTATAAGTATTGTTAAGTATAATAGCTTTATGTTTTCATTGAGGCATTTGTAATTTGAGAGTTTGAATTAACTAGGGCTTGAAAATTAAGCCTTGACCATAATAAAACCAACACTTCCATTAAGTAATGATTAAAATCATATTTTATGTATTTTGGTATTTGATATTTTTTCTCATTTCTTCCTATAGGATAATTCTCCTCAGTGTGAGTATTCACTAGTGCACAGAAAATGCCATTCTCAGTTCACAGATCTAAATGGTTCCAAAAGATTTGGCATCAACACTTGGCATGATGAAAGTGGGGTTTATGGTAATTCACATATGAAAAAAGAACTCTATTCATTAACCCAGAGTCCTATTGTTCCCATGTAATGTATGGAATTAGATTCTGTAACTAGTGAAGGAATAATATGACAAATGTAACAATTGATGACTTTCTATTCTAATAAATGCAATAGAAATATTACTAAAATGGATTCCTTTGAAAATAAACTTTACATTGTGGTATAGCATGTGTCACTTGTCTTTTTTTTAATAAATATAATATACACTGATCTATAATTATGCCCACAAACACAGTCACCATGTTTACACCGGGCCAGCTCCTTTAATTTACTCTTTTCTCTAATGAGATGTAAACTAAGCCATGAAAGACTATGGCTACACTGGCCCACACAGCAGAAAGCTGGCCATCTTGGGAGGAGAGGACAGGCCAAGTCCCCACCCTGCTGAACAGAGATGTTTGTCTTCATCATCCAGATGAGGCCGTGCCTCATCACTGACCCTCTACAATTCCCTGCAGGGACACCAATCTGATTATACACCAGGTACTCCTTGTTGGGCTGATATCAACAGGGCTTTAATTGAAGGGAGTACGGGCACCTCCCCCATATCTCCCTTTTTCTGGGAAACCATGCCCAAAAGCTGTAACCATGCCCATAAATGCAGTTGCTATATTTGAACCAGGCTTCTTTCAGAGGCCCGTGTAGCTAAGTGTATGTCCCTAAAATTCATAGTATCTAAGTTTTGAATTTCTAGACAACTTCATTTGTTTGATGCTGCCATCTCTAAAGAAACACCCCAATTTAACAGACTGGACTTATAACGCAAAGAGCTCACTAAACTTGCCATTGTATTAATGACTTAATTGGTGATGCAATAATTTTCACAAATGAGCTTGCTACTCTTTTTCTTTTCTCTTTCTTTTATTTTTCTCCTCCACTTCATTATTTTTCTTTTCTCCCTTTTTTCAACATATTTGCTTTTACTTATCTAGAAACAAATGTGCTATGATGAGCTATGTCAACTGTGATGCATTTTCTGTAAGAAAATAAAATTAAATGAAAATATACAAAGAAAGAGGCACTTTGTTTTCCATGTCTCATAAAGAATTATGCAGATAAAAATTTCATTTAACTCTATACATTATTTTAACTCCATAACCAAGAGTTAACTTGATTTCAACGACACAAACAAGGCATTTTGCCAGTAGCTGGAAGCCACTACAACTAGCTGAGCTGGAGGAACCACCAGCAACATTATAAATCAAAGTAGAAAATTCCAAGATTTCACACAGTAAGTTACTGTTACAAATGTTAAAAAACTATAACCCCCATGAAAAAGTTTTAATAGCTTTATCAAGATATGATTTATATAATATAAAATTCAATATTTTAAGTAATTCAATGACTTTTTAGCACATTTAAAGAGTTGTATTAGCATCACAACAATTTTTAGATCATTTTTATGACCCCCATAAGAATTTCCTTATTTCATTAACTATTATATCTCATTATCTCCAATGTCCTCAGAACTAAGAAAAAACTACCCTGATTTTTATCTCTGTACATATGCTTATTCTGGATATTTTTGATAATGTATAAGTAATATTTCTATAGATAATTTATCTACTCATCAGTTGGTAAATTCTGGACTATTTGTTTTTAATTTTATAAATAAGGTGACTATGAACACATTGAGCTGTATTGACAAAGGCTGGTGGTAACTGTTGACAGGTCTTCATTTTTATGCATATGACCTTTGGTTTTTGAAATCTCTTCTTTCTCACATTTCTGTTTTTTATTTTGTTTTGTCTTGTTTTGTTTAGTTTATTTGGGCCATACCCTTTTGACGCTCAGGGGTTACTCCTGGCTATGCGCTCAGAAATTGCTCCTGGCTTGGGGGGACCTTATGGGATGCCTGGGTATCGAACTTTGGTACATCCTAGGCTAACACTTGCAAGGCAGATGCTTTACTGCTAGCGCCACCGCTCCAGCCTCTTCTTTCTCATATTTCTTCAAACCCAGGGAAAGTAAATATTTCTCAAACATCCATACTCTGTGCCCTTATAGAACCCATGTTTACATTGACCCTTGTAGTTCCAATATTATTTTACCAGTGTCTTTC
Source organism: Crocidura indochinensis (assembly GCA_004027635.1). Taxonomy (NCBI): domain Eukaryota; kingdom Metazoa; phylum Chordata; class Mammalia; order Eulipotyphla; family Soricidae; genus Crocidura; species Crocidura indochinensis. The sequence continues at coordinate 2,655 of PVKC010009769.1, read as the reverse complement.
TATAAGTGAAATATGATTTATATATTATATAATACATTATATACAATATTAATATATAATTCTATAATATAATTATAAAATCATATAATATTCAATAATAATATATAATGCAATAATATAATAACATAATATAATATAACATAATATAATAATATATTATACTATTACATATTATAGCCATACATAATTATTGATTATATAATATATTTATAGCATTAATTACATAATTAATATATACTAATTAATAATTAAATTATATTATTATATACTATATATCATATAGTATACTATATTATATTATAATATTATAGTATAATTATATTTATAATTATAAATTATAAATATATATTATATATATTTATATATAAATTATATATTATATAATATATATTATATAATCGTAATTGTATATAATTAATATATAATATTATATAAATATAATATAATTTTATATATACTGGACTTAAAGCATAAAATTGTCTAAAAATTGTCTTGGACCCCACACTAGTTTGAACACTCATAATGTTGGCAATGTTGTCCGGAGACTCTCTATGAAACGTAGACAAATTTTTCTCCCTCTCCGACTGCCTTCTTCCCCCTCTCTTGCTCTGATGTCCAGTTACTCACAAAGGGTTGCCTTTGCCCTGTTCTGTATATATTGCCTTAGACTTACCACATTCTGTAGAACCGTGAAGTCATCCTTTCATGTTTCATGACATATATGAGAGAAAATCTCGCAAGTATAGCACAGTGTTTTCCATTTGAAATTTAATGTTAAATTTATATTAAAGCCCCCAAGGAATTTGTTAGAAAATAGAAAATAATGTGATAGATATTTTTATATGTCACATTAAATGCCACAGTGTGCAGATAGTTGAACAAAAATTACTTTGGATGTTTCTATGGGGGTGTTTTTGAATGAGATTTACATGAAAATTATTAAAACTGATGGGTTTTGAGTAAAGAAAATTGGGGTGGTGTCACTATACTACGAAGAGGCAGCTATAGTCTTGAAATCCTGAGCTTCCCCAAATAAAAAGTTTGTTTTGTTATGGGGATAATCTCAGCAGTGCTCTGGGTTTAGTCCTGGCTCTGTGCCTCAGGGATGTCAACCATCTAACAGGCAAATGCCCTAATCACAGTATTATATCTCTGTCCCACTTCCAAACAAGAACTTTGTAGTAGCTGTTCCTCAGATGTAACTAGCATATTTAGCACTTCCTTAGTTAGATGTCCAGCTTGATGACATTCCCTGAAAATTCTGGACTTGCCAGTCTCCCTATTTCTGTCCCTATGCCTCCCTCTCTCTATGTCATCACTATTTCTATCTCTAGTTCTTAATTTCTATCCTCTATGTGCATTTTTATTTTCAATTGAAATTTTGTAGTAGGGATGATTTTGAATAATGGACTTATATTGCCTTATCTCTCAATGTTGTTAAAAAAAGTTGAGGTGGGTCTTCCAGAAACATAAAGAAAGACTCTGCCCCAGGCTCCACCCTAGGAGCAACATAATCACCAAGAACACCAACTACAGAAGATGAATTAAAACAACACTGAAGAAGCAGAACTGCTCTAGAACCACTAAGAAAGCCTTCATTATAAGCTCCATTCCTTGCGCTGTACAGTCACCAAGATCTCTAGATACAGAGGTCTTATTTTACCATCCATGGCGAAATAGAAGGCTTCCATACACCACAAAAAGCACCAAGGGTAGAGTAAATGATCATGCAAGGAATCTATAGTTAATCCCATGACAGTATACTTTAGGGATGGAGAAACCCTGTATATCCTAGGCCAAGGGTATTCCTGCTATAATATCCCCAATAGTTACTGTGCCTGTGCAGGGGGAAAAAAGAAAAAATTATATATATATACATACATATATATATATGTGTGTGTGTGTGTTGATTGATTGATTGTTTTGTTTTGATGTCCTTATTTTGGTGTATAATGAAGTTTGATGTCTCCTTTTTATTCCATATTATTTTATCTTATCTTTCTCTTTCTTTTTGCACTCCAACATGATTTGAATTCAGAATTGAGACTATTGCGTGGTGCTTCTCTTTATTGCTGTAGGGCTCACTGGATATCTAATTTGATACTTATTTTTGTATTGTTATGGTGTTTCAATTACCTTTTTCATGTCCTCTCTCAAACTGAGGCTGATAGCCACTAGAAGGACTCCACCCATTTTCAGAATATTTTTATTTTATTTTTTTCTTAATCTTTACCCCACTCTATTGCTTTTCTTTCCCTCAAACAAAACCACATAACTCGATTTATCTAGCTTAACCTCTCAAATAGAGGGAGAAACAAGGGAGGGCACCAGGACCAAACAGATGTATGATCACTGATAGTAAGCTAGTCAAAGAGGGGACTGCTTACTCTAACAGCCTGGGGGTAATGGTGGAGGATATGGGATGCAGAAAGGGAACGGGGAAGGCGGGAGGACAAACCTGGTGGTGGGTATTCCTCTTATTCAATGTTAATATGTACCTAAAATACTAATGTGAAAGATATGTAAGCCACTATGAGCAAAAAAAAAAAACAATTAAAAATAGTTGAGGTGATGATTATTCCAGGGAAAATATAAATATGAGGACTGTCAGTAATTCAAGACTTTTATTTAAATAGGAAATATTCTTTAGCTCCT
>PVKC010009768.1:0-26448 GCA_004027635.1 Crocidura indochinensis | reverse complement strand
CTCCAGGCCCCGTACCCAAAAAGCGCGGCCGCTCCGCTTTGCTCCATGGTCGCGCCTACTTTGAAACCCCTGAATTCCATACCAGCAAGGGGACTTAGCTGAATTCTTTTTATGGGTGATTGTCCTCCCACTGTAACTTTACCTTGTCCTCTCTCTTTACATCTTTGCTCTCATAATTAAAAATAAAAATTAAAAAAAAAGATTATGAACCAATTCCTATGCATACTGCACATATATTATTTTGAAGTTAAAAAAAAAGGAGCAAATGCAATATTTAAAGTGATTGTTGCCTAACCCCGGGGCACAGGTAACTTAACCTGAGCCCTGTCCATATCTGGGCGAGGCTTTGGGAACCGGATACTTTACCTGCAGACCCTGCCCATTACCTGGGAGGGGTCTTTGAAAGGTATATAGGTCTGTGATTTCTGGCAATCTGCCCTTTGCCTTTTGCCTGCCCCCTTTGGATTCTGGCCAAGATGTAGGTTAGAGGTGACATAGATCATAGAAGATGCAGGGCTGACTTAAATGGTAGGAGCAACATCTAATGGCTAGGACTGAATAAAGATGATATCTCTCATGAAGCCTGCCTGTGAGTGAGATCTCCACCTGCCACTTTCATGAACCTCCAGACCCGCCCGTTAGTGGGAGCTGAAGCCACGTGGCCTGGGATGGCAAGCCAAGGCCTTCCTCACCATCCAGCACCATCCTAAGAGCTGTTTTACTTTAGTGAAGTATAAATAAAGCTAAATCAACAAACTTATCAGTATTTCAATAGGAATATGGGCCTGCTTTTGATGGGTTCTATCTAGCTTGAGGTCCTCTGCCCAAGACTGAGAGAAGTCGAGATACAGAGAGAAGGAGGGAAGTTGGAGAGAGCAGCACACATCCCACAAATGTGTCCTGTTGGCCCACATGAGTCAAACGCTAGCAGGACAGGCAGCAGTGCCAAAACACCTGCATGCTGAGAAATTGTCCTTGGTGGGATGCAATTGGGTCTTTGACTGTAGTATGAGAACCCTTGTATCAGTGATGATACAATAATTTTCACAAATAAGCTTGCTATTGTACTTTTTCTTTTTTCATTTTTTTCTTTTTTTTTTTGGTCCCATTTTCTTTTTCTTTCCATTTTATTCAGTGAATTTTCTTTCACTTATCTGGAATTATATGTATTATGTCAACTATGTTGCATATGATGCATTTCCTTTAAATACATTTAAAAATCAATTTAATAAACACTATTTTTATTTAAGAAAATATTGGATGTTCAAAAAAGTATTAATGCAAAAACATTCGTCAATTACATGCCATTTTGTCTAGGTCTTTATTCAATTATTGCATATATATAGTCTTAGCATGTGTGATGGGCTAATGATATATTATGTGTAAATATTATGCTAATTTTCTTAAAGTATAACTCAAAATAATCTAAGTAAGCTTAGCTTTTTTAATCATACTGTCACATGGATTTCTAATTTAACTCTCAAATATTTAATCGATATAAAGCTCATTCTCTATTAGCTAACATGTATTTAATTACTTTTATATTAAGGACAAAAGCTAACATACAAATAAAGGAAATGCAAATCTAATTGCCTAATTCTTAATAACTTAATAATTTAATTAAATCTCATATAATTAGATATGAAATGTTTGCATACCTAATTTATGGTAGCAAAATATAACATAACTACTCTAGGAATTAAGAAGCGTTAAATAAAATTATGTTTTATAAATCATATGTCTTTTTTTTTTTGGTTTTTGGGTCACATCTGGTGTTGGTCAGGGATTAACCTGACTATGCACTCAGAAATTGCCCCTGGTTTGGGGGACCACATAGGATGCCAGGAATTGAACCGAGGTCTGTTCTGGATCAGTCACATGCGAAGCAAATGCCCTACTGCTGTACTATTGCTCAGGCCCCCTTTTTTTCTTTTTGGGTATTGTAAAAACGCTCCAACATTTGGCAGTGTTTGTTTGGATAGCATTGAATGCAGTATAGTCATTATTTCATCAGCATGTGCTTTATACTTTATAGGATCACGTGTATATATATATATATATATATATATATATATATATATATATATATATGAGAGAGAGAGAGAGAGAGAGAGAGAGTTGGGCACATTTGCATAATTATTGTATCAACAAAATTACTTTTAGGTAAATATATACAAATCATTTTTATCTTTCAAGTACAGTGCTGTTTATCTAAATTTTTAAAGAAGACCTTTTGATTTCTGATGGTTCTGAATTCTTAAACTTTTAATCAGGTGAATAAAATTTATCCTGAATTTAGAACTATCTAAAAATAATAAAACAACATTTTCCCTGAATACATATGAATAATTACCATTTACATCTAGTATTTTAAGGCTTTCTGACTTGCATCTTTTATTATTAAATGCCATATTTATTCCACCTCTATTATTGATTTCAACATCATAAACTCTTCACTTAGCATCAAATAAATTATATTACAGTAATAAATTTTTCCCAATTTAGTGAATAACTACTAATCTAAAATATTAGGTGATTTTATGAAGATACTATGAGCAACTGTTTACTGCTGAAACTCTCAAAACATGTAGGGATAATATATACATTTAATATATTGTGATTTGTGCATTATAATTGTTCACAAAGATTTTTCACTATTTCTCAAGTAGTTTTAATTATTAAATCCAATGTTTTGCAGAATAAGTTTATTGTGATGTGGAACTCATTTTGGCTATACTTTTTGACAGAGAAAGATGTAGTAAATAATGGAATGTATAGAATATCAAATTAATGGGATATCATATCTAAATAATTACTAACTAGAATCAGCATTTGTTTGATTGGATTTATAAGGAAACACGCTACTTTATAGAGCATATAACATGATAAGATAAGCATTTCTATAAAATCTGACCTTACAATGTACCCAACAGTTAAATTATTTGGCATATTTTAGGAAATACTTTGTGGCAAACTTCAGTTACCATAATCTGATCTAGGGCTTCAATCATTTGTAAAGGTCTGTATATAATTTTGTGAATATATTTTAAAAGACAGAACTATAACCATCAGAGAATAGTGGAATTAAGATAGCAAATTATTTGTTGAATGAAAGTACTGAGACTTAGTGAATAAAGGAGAAAGCAAAGTGCAAAATGTGAATTAATGTCAGGAGGGTAATAGAATTGCTGGGAAAATATAGCTTTCTCTCGGAATAGAATTATTGAAACATAAAAAAGTTTATTCACAGAAAATAAAACAGTCAAATGAAATACTGTAAGAAGATGTTTCCAAACTCAATCTATAGTTTTGAATCAAAAGCAAGCCTACTATAAATATGTTAGATTGGACACACAGAGTGAAAACAAATAAAAATATTTCATAAGCTAATGAAATTTATCTATATTTACATATTTCAATCAATATGTAAGTAAACAAAATCGTAAATGCAGAAAAATTTAAGAAATCCAATGAGTTCATATTCCCCCTAAAATTAATATATTCTCTCCTTGAAATTTCATCAAAGAAAAACTCATTATTAAATGTGAGTTTAAAATTGCTATAAAAAGAAAGGGGGTGGGCTGGAGAGATAACATGGAGGTAAGGCATTTGCCTTGCATGCTGAAGGAAGTGGTTCGAATCCTGATATCCCTCCCATATGGTCCTCCAAGCCTGCCAGGAGTGATTTCTGAGTGTAGAGCCAGGTGTAACCCCTGACCGCTGCCTGGTGAGACCCAAAAACTAAAAACAAACAAACAAACAAAAAAAAAAAACAAAAAAAACTAAAAAAATCACAAATTTTAAGTAATAGAAAATTGTATTATCACTATTATCAATATATTTGGGGGGATTAGGCTACACCCAGTGACACTCAGGGGTTATTCTTGGCTTTGTGCTCAGAAATAACTCCTGGCCCTGTGGGGCCCGACCATGAAAAATTGTGAGTGCTGGCTTTGTGTGTCTGTCTCCTTTCTTGTTGCCTGAACCTCTTGGAAGTAGGCCAAAAAGTGGCTCCAGAAAACTCACTCTACCAGAGGCTCATTCAAGAGTGGGGACACCAAGGAACTGCATCATAACGTGAAAACCAGCTATAAACAGTACTTTGCAGAAGTCAGGTCCCCTGTTTGTGACGTCAGGCTGAGGAAATCTACGAAACTATGCCTGCCTAGTGGAGCCCGACCATAAGAGTGCTACCTGTGTGTGTCTGTCTCCTGTCCTGTCACCTGAACCTCTTGGGAGTGGACCAAAAAGATATTTCAGCAGAGCACGGCCGCTCCGCTTCACTACAGGACTGTGCGCTCTTTCTAAGGAAAGAACACCATTGCAACAAGAAGAAAAAAATCACAATAAGAACTGTGCTGGATTACTGAAGCCCAGCTTTTCTCCCCAGACTGTATTGTCTGCTGCATGCTTGGGCCTAAGATTTGGTCCTGTGTGAGGCTTCATCTATGGAGGACACCCCTTCCTTGGAGGCAAGTCAACCCACCAATAAAGGGGGGGAGCCAGAGGAGTGTGTCCGCATAAATCATTTAGCCAGTGAATACCACAACAACATGTAGAAAAACCCACAATACAAGCGTGACAATGTGGAAACAACGCAGATCAACATCAGACAGAGAATGAAGATGACAATACTGATGACCAGAAAACGACCAACCAACTAATCAATCTCTCAGATAAGTGGTTTAGACAAGCAATATGGAAGATGCTCAAAAACTCAAAGAAACCATGGATTGAGTTGAACAGAACACTAAAAAGAAACAAGAAAATATGAAGACAGAAATCACAAAGCTCCAAACTGAAATAACAGATCAAATAACAGGCATGAAAAACTCAGTAAACAAATTGAATGACAAAATGGATAAACTCTCCAATAGGGTAACAGAAGCTGAGAATAAAATTGATGCTGTGGAGGATGAGATAAATAACAACTCCATACAGCAGGAGAGATTGGAAAAAAAATTTAAAGCAAATGAACAGACAATGGAAAATTTAGTCAAAGAGTGGGAACAGATGAAAATAGAAGTCTATGATAAGCTCAACAGAAACAACTTAAGAATCATTAGAGTTCCAGAAACCCAAAAGAAAATTTCCAGGAAGAATTAATGGTCAAGAACATCATTAAAGAGAAACTTCCAGAGCTAAAGAATGTATGCAATCAAATCCTGCATGCCCGAAGAGTACCAACCAAAAGAGACCCCAGAAAAAATACACCAAGACACATCCTAGTCACAATGATGAATCCCACAGATAGAGACAGAATTCTGAAAACATCAAGATCAAAAAGGGAAATTATATTCAAGGGAGCATCCTTGAGATTTACTGCAGACCTATCACCAGAAACACTCAAGTCCAGAAAGCTGTGGTGGGATATTGTGACAAGACTGAATGAAATGAATGCTTCACCTAGAATACTGTACCCAGAAAAAGTCACTTTCTGGTTTGACAGAAGAATACATGGTTTCACAGACAAAAAACAACTCAGAAACTTTACAGACTCAAAACCAGTCTTAAGATAAAAACTGAAAGACCTAATTTAAGACAAGACTGACCGAAAGACACACCAAATTTCGATATAAAGATGGCATTAAATCCCAGGACAATTCTTTCTCTCAATGTCAATGGACTAAATGCACCAATTAAGAGACTCAGAGTGGGGGCCCGGGAGATAGCATGGAGGTAAGGCATTTACCTTTCATGCAAAGGTCATCAGTTCAAATCCCGTGCCCCATATGGTCCCCCGTGCCTGCCAGGAGCAATTTCTGAGCATGGAGCCAGGAGTAAGCCCTGAGCACTGCCAGGTGTGACCCAAAAACGAAAAAAAAAAAAAAGGGACACAGAGTGACTAAATGGATCAAAAACTCAATCCAACCTTCTGCTGCCTACAAGAAACGCACCTGAATAGTCAGAACAAACATAGACTCAAAATAAAAGGCTGGAGGGAAATTATCCAAGGAAATAACACTCATAAAAAGCTGGACTAATCATACTAATATCAGATAATGTAAACTTTCTACTCAGAACGGTTATAAAGGACAAAGATGGACATTTTGTATTAATCAAGGGGTTATGTAGAGCAAGAAGAAATCACTCTCCTAAACATATATGCACTGAATGAGGGTCCAGCAAACTATTTCACAAAACTGTTGACAAATCTGAAAAATAATATCAATAACAACACAATAATTGTGGGGGACCTCAACACAGTTTTGTCAACACTGGATAGGTCTACCAGACTGAAATCGAACAAGAATATACTGGACCTGAGAAGAGAAATGGAAGAAAGAGGCCTAGTGTATAAAATAATATATACGTGTATGTATATGTATATATATATATATGGAGTGTATATATATGGAGTGTATATATGAAGTACCCAGAAACCTGGATACACATTCTTCTCCAAAGTACATGGGACAGACTACATGCTGGCACATAAAACATGCCTCCATAATATCAAGAAGATATAAATCTTGCAGGCTACCTTCGCTGACCACAAGGCTCTGAAATTATATGTGAATACTAAAGGGACACAGAAGAAAACTTTAACACATGGAAGTTAAACAGCCTCATACTTAATAGCCAGTGGGTCCAAGATTAAATCAAAGAGGAAATCAAAACTTTCCTGGAAATGAATGATAATAAAGACACAAACTATCAGAAATTATGGGACACAGCAAAAGCAGTACTGTGAGGAAAATGTATAGTTTTGCAAGCACACATCAGGAAGGAAGAAGTGGCTAAACTGAGTAGCTTAATGACGCAGCTCATAGAACTAGAAAGTGCTCAAAAAAGTATCCAAAAATTGGGAGACAGAAGGAAATAACAAAGCTGAGAGCAGAAATCAATGAAGTGGAAACCCAAAAATCAATCTGAAAGATTGACGAAAGCAGAATTTGGTTCTTTGAAAAAATAAACAAGATTGATAGACACTGGCAAAACTAACAAAGAAAGAGACAGAGAAAAACTTGATAACTCCTATTAGGAATGAAAAAGGAGAGATATCTGTAGATATGGTAGAGATTCAAAGGGTAATGAGAAACAACTTTGAGAATCTCTATGCCACTAACAATGAGAATCTGGAAGAAATTGATAAATTCTTGTACTCTTATAGCCTTCCACGGTTGAATGAAGAGGATGTAGCATATCTAAACACCCCCCATCACTATTGATGAAATTAAAATGCTAATCAAACGTCTGCCCAAAAGCAAAAGCCTCAGCCCAGAAGGATTCACTAATGAATTCTTTCAAACTTTCCAAGAGGAACTACTACCAATCCTGGTAAGACTCATGAAATAGAAGAAAACAGAAACACTTCCAAATACCTTTTTTGAAGCCAACATCACCTTGATACCTAAACCGGACAGAGATGCTGCCAAAAAATAAAATTACAGACCAATATCGCTGATGAATGCAGATGCAAAGATCCTCAACAAAATCCTGGCAAATAGGATTCAATGCCTCATTAAGAGGATAATCCACTATGATCAAGTAGGCTTCATCCCAGGAATGCAAGGATGGTTTAACATCCGTAAATCTATCAACATCATACACAATATCAACAACAAGAAAAATAAAAATCACATGATCATATCAATAGATGCAGAGAAAGCATTTGATAAGGTCAAACACTCATTCTTGATCAAAACTCTCAGCAAGATGGGAATGAAAGGAACCTTTCTCAATATAGTTAAGGCCATCTACCACAAGCCAGTGGCAAATATTATTCTCATTGGAGAAAAACTAAAATTCTTCTCTCTAAATTCTGGTACAAGACAAGGCTGTCTGCTCTCACCACTCCTTTTCAACAAAGCACTGGAAGTACTCGCTATAGTGATTAGGCAAGAAAAAGATATCAAGGGAATCCAGATAGGAAAGGAAGAAGTCAAACTTTTGCCGTTTTGCAGATGACATGATACTCTACTTAGAAAACCCTAAAGACTCTACCAAAAAGCTTCTAGAAACAATAGACTCATATAGCAAGGTACAAAATTAACACACAAAAATCAATGGCCTTTCTATAAACCAATAGTACTAAGGAAGAAATGGGCATTAAGAAAATAACCCCATTCACAATAGTGCCACACAAACTCAAATATTTGGAATCAACTTGACTAAAAATGTGAAGGACCTATACAAAGAAAACTATAAAACTCTGCTCCAAGAAATGAGAGGACACCCGAAAATGGAAACACATACCCTGCTCATAGATTGGCACAATTAACATCATCAAAATGGCAATACTCCCAAGGCATTGTACAGATTTAATGTGATCTCTCTAATGATACCCATGACATCTTCAAAAAAGTGGATCAGGAACTTCTGAAATTCATTTGGAACAATGACACCCTAGAATAGCTAAAGCAATCATTGGGAAAAAGAATATGGGAGGAATTACTTTCCCCAACTTTACACTTTACTACAAAGCAATAATTATCAAAACAGCATGGTATTGGAATAAAGACAGGCCATCAGATCAGTGGAATAGGCTTGAATACTCAGAGAATGTTCCCCAGACATACAATCACCTAATTTTTGATAAAGGAGCAAGAAATCCTAAACAGAAAAAAGAAAGCCTCTTCAACAAGTGGTGTTGACATAACTGGCTAGCCACTTGCAAAAAATTGACCTTAGACCCCAGCTAACATCATGTACGAAGGTAAAATCCAAATGGATTAAAGACCTCGTTATCAGACCCAAAATCATAAGATGTATAGAACAACACATAGGCAAAACACTCCAAGACATTGAGACTACAGTCATATTCAAGGAGGAAACTGTACTCTCCAAGCAAGTGAAAGCAGATATTAAAAGATGGGAATATATTAAGCTGACGAGCTTCTGCACCTCAAAGGAAATAGCACCCAGGATACAAGAGCCACCCACTGAGTGGGAGAAACTATTCACCCAATACCTATCAGGTAAGGGGCTAATCTTCAATATATACAGGGCACTGGCAGAACTTTACAAGAAAAAAACATCTAATCCCATCAAAAAATGGGGAGAAGAAATGGACAGTAACTTTGACAAGAAATACAAATGGTCAAAAGACACATGAAAAAATGCTCCACATCACTAATCATGAGCGAGATGCAAATAAAAACAACTATGAGGTACCACCTCACACCACAGAGATTGGCACACATCACAAAGAATGAGAACAAGCAGTATTGGTGGGGATGTGGAGAGAAAGGAACTCTTATCCACTGCTGGTGGGAATGCCGTCTAGTTCAACCTTTATGAAAAGCAATATGGAGATTCCTCCAAAAACTGGAAATTGAGCTTCCATATGATCCAGCTATACCACTCCTAGGAATATACCCTAGGAACACAAAAATACAATACAAAATCCCTTCCTTACATCCATATTTGTCGCAGCACTATTTACCATAGCAAGACTCTGGAAACAACCAAGATGCCCTTCAACAGACGAATGGCTAAAGAAACCGTGGTACATATACACAATGGAATATTATGCAGCTGTCAGAAGAGATGAAGTCATGAAATTTTCCTATACATGGATGTACATGGATTCTATTATGCTGAGTGAAAAAAGTCAGAGAGAAAGAAAGATCCATAATGCTCTCATCTATTGGTTTTAAGAAAAATGAAAGATTCTTGCAATAATAATTTTCAGACACAAAAGAGAAAAGAGCTGGAAGTTCCAGCTCACCTCATGAAGCTCACCACAAAGAGTGATGAGTTTAGTTAGAGAAATAACTACATTCTGAACTGTCCTAATAATGAGAATGTATGAGGGAGGTGGAGAGCCTGTCTAGAGTACAGGTGGGGTTGGGTGGGGAGGAGGGAGATTTGGGACATTGGTGATGGGAATGTAGCACTGGTGATGAGTGGTGTTCTTTACATGACTGTAACCCAAACACTATCATGATTGTAATCAAGGTGTTTAAATAAAATAAAATATACTATTAAAAAAAAAGAAAAAAAATTGCTCCTAGCTTGGACTATATGTGTCGATGGAAGGAACTGAGGTCTGTTCTGGGTCAGCCACATGCAAGCCAAACATGCTATGGATGCTCTATCGTTCTGGCCCCTTATTATCAATATTATCATTATTACAAATAACTGAACCAACATTTACATATATAATAAGTGATCTTAAGAAAACTGGACATTCATTTTGCAAAACTTGAAATCAAATTCTATAAGTTAATTTACCGTATTTAGACTAATGAGCTCTAATGAAAACTATAAATAAATTCATCTGAGTTAAATAAAATGGAAATTTTTCAGACAAAGCAAAATATTTAAGCAATAATTTAATAATTTATGAATATTACTTATAATTGCAAGTATTTTAATTGTACATTGTTATAACTTGCTAAAGTCATAACTTGTCAGTGAAAGTATTTACAAAATATATTAACAAATGGCATTTCTGGCTTATTATAAAAGGTTATTTTTTTTAAATGAGTAAATAGGGACAACTGTTTCTGGTTGTAAAGAATAATAAAGATTATATTTGTCTCTCATTTGAAATAAATGTAACAAACATGACATAATGACACTCAATATAATGTACATCTGACAATGATATAATTGGTTTTTAGAAGTCTTTAAAATTTGCTCTTAAACTGTCCTGTTTATCATCCTAGAGAATGTTAAATGATAAGTAAAGAAAGAACTTAGAAAAATAAATTTTGGACTAATTTAGCCAAACCTTTACATGATAGGTTCATGAGGAGTACTGAGAAAAAGAGATAAAACAGAGATTAATGTGCTTGATATGTGCATGATTGACCCTGATTGAATTTCCACACTACAGATTGAACACTGCCAGAAATAATCTCTAAAAACAGAACCAGGAGTAAGCCCTGAGTTCCGCCAAGTGTGTGTCTTTTCCAACACCCTCATCATAAATTAAAAAAAAATACATATGAGATAAAAAGAAGACTCTCATCTCAATTCAATGAACTGAAGTTGATCTATTTCTGGCAAAACTGCAGCCAGTTGTTTTTAAGTGCCATAATAAGGGGATGCACAAATAGAGGTTTCAGTATTGTGGCCAGAAAGTGTGATACTTGGCAAGCATGTGTGAAAGAACTATGACTAAAGAAACACAACCCTTGGCAAGCACTGTTGCAGAGTGTATGTGGGAATTTCAATCTTATATACTGACCTACCATATGCTTACCAACTGTGTAATCATCACATTTAAACTGTCCATCTCTTGAGTTTTTAACATCAATGATAAAGAGAGTGGGAGAAGATAGCAATAGTATTTTTAATAAAAACACAAATAAAAATAAAGAAATATTGTAACAGGAGAGATGGTACAGTGGGTATGGCTCTTATCTCGCATGTAGCAGAGCTGGGTTTGATCTGCGACGTCCCAGATGTCAAGCGTGCCTTATATGCAGTTAGTCTAGGTTTGGTGCTCTTCTGCATGTGGTTCCTTAAGCACTAGCAGTCAGGAGTTAGCATTGACACAGTTTGGAATGGCTCAAAAATAATTTTTAAAGAAGAGGTTGGTAGAAAATCGATTTAGGCTCATTGAGAATATAAGCATTTCAATTTCTACCATTTGTATTATTCAGGGGAGACTGACACCAATAAATAAATTGCATATTCTCCATGTACTTTCCTCAAATATCCTCATAAAGCAATATAGTCAAGTAGTTCTTTCCCTTTATCCTAACTTTTGAGTTTTGGCCAATTGCACTTAATTTTTCTTTTTATAAATAAAAATTTAGATTATTTTATGAAAAATCATCAGTATGCTTTATCCTATATTTTTGTAATTGTTTATATCTTCTGAAATATAAGATTTGTCTGAAACAAAGAATAAAAAAACAATAAAATTTACACTTTATAATAAATACCTATGATATTATCAATATTTATAGTCGTGTAACCACTACACTATCTCTAAATAGAATACTTACTTGTTTTTTTTTAATTTATGATCCTTTAGTCAATTCCTTCCTACCATTTATATCTTTGCTGAGTCCTAGAAGTTTAGTATTCAATGTATATATGCTGATTGTTGTCTTTATTTTAAATTTTGGAAATACTATCAATTCAAATGTATAAGCAATTTCATTTAAATTTTGATTACTAGACATAGGAGACTATTTTGTTGAGAAAAATGAGTCAAAGAAAACAGAATAGTTATAGAATGATCTCATTCATTAAAGATGGTACAGTAATAATATCTTGAGAAAGTATAGACAAGGGCCAGGAGGACCAATCTATGGGACAAAGCTCCTAAAATTAACATCAGAGTACAGTGATGGCAGAGAAGGGACCACCTATGACAATTATAGTTGAAATTATCATTCTGGACAAGTACTAGGTGTTGAAAGGAGATAAAGTGATAGACATGATACTGCACATTAACAAAATTACAAGCCACAGTGTCTAAAGGGGGGGGGAGTGAGAGTGAATAAAAGAGAGAAAGTGAGAGAGATAGGGAAAAAAGAAAGTATCTGCCTGATAGGCAGGCAGGGAGGAAACTATAAACATGTGTGGTAGAAAATGGGCCCTAGTGAAGGCACTGCATGACTGAAGCTCAATCATGAATAACTTTTATCTCTGAAAAAATACTCAACTGTATTATGAAACTTGTAACCATGACACTTAATAAATGAAATTAATTTTTAAAAAGATCCTTTTTGTTTCTAATCAAAGAAATAAGAAAAATAAAAAGAAATTAAATTCTAAATACAAAGTCAATTTTAGATGAACACATTTACATATAATTATGTAAATCTCTAGAATTGAAGAATAAGAACATGTCCTGATAGCAGAGAAAAATAGCCATTAAAAGTAAACTCATGGCATGCTAGTACACTCTATCCAAGACTAACTAACTAGAGGTGCTACATGATTTTGGTAACCAAAAGACATGCGATGATCTAATGTCACTAGTTCCACTGAATCAAAAATTGTGTAGATGATCCATAAACTTATTAATATTATGACAATGATTTGTTTAAATTGAGCTCAATATAATATTTTAGCCTTAATAAGAAATACATAATAAATAAATGACTGTCATTTTCAAAATTTTTTGTATTACTCTTTCATAAGCATAGCACATTGTTTTGCTATGTAAAGTAAAAGTGATTGTCATCTATTATATTATGGAAAAGAATTTTCAGACTTTGTTTTCAGCTTTTGTTCTTAAGTAAAAATTTTAGTAGAAAAGTCCAAGGTAATATCCTGTATATAGAATAAAAGAAGGAAGGTAGAAAGAAAAATTAATATGTACAAGATGTCCTATGTGTCTAGACACAACAGTGATAGCTGGTATTCACTATAATATTTCTGACTTTATTTGATTTGAGGCAGTAGGTGAGTTAAATAAGAACACATATATTAAAGTTGCAGTACACATTGTTATATGGCTTAAACAGCAGTCCATAATGTGTTTTGTTATCAGGCATCAATCGCATATAAAATATGACCTTCTGATCTATTTAAAACACTTATTTTAATGCATTTTAACCTAGACTTCATACCCTTCTTTGTGTCAAATTCAGCACAATACTGTAATATTGTAAGAAGCCTAAGAACAAAAGAACCAGGATTATGATACCGATGTCAGACAAAAAGAGAATATGTTGTCGTAACCTAGCAGAGCAGAAGGCTGCTCTCCAAACTGATGCACTTTCTTGTTCATGGCTGCCAGACGGCTTCTTTTTAGTGGTGTGTGGCTAACAATAATTTTTGTTAGCATCACATAGTGTTAACCCTATGTAAGAGCTTGAGTGTGAGGATAAAGTTGCTTTCACGTGCATGCTTATAATCTTATCTGTAAATACTAAATGTAATTTTATGTAAAAAACCCTTAAGTACACCTGTTTAGTATATGTTAATATTTAAATACTTAAATTAATAATCTTCTATTTTACAATGTAATTCATAACTTTCATTAAATGTTTTAAAATCTAACTTATAGAGTCAAAACAACTTGTTAACACAAAAAACACGGGGCTGGAGAGATAGTATGGAGATAAGGTGTTCGCTTTTCATGCAGAAGGACGGTAGTTCAAATCCAGGTATCCCATATGGTCCCCAGTGCCTACCAGGGCCAATTTCTGAGTATAGAGCCAGGAGTAACCCCTGAGTGTTGGCGGGTGTGACCCAAAAAAACAAAACAAAACAAAAACAAAACAAAACAAAAAAACCACGGTGCCATCCCTACAGGGGGTAGAGTGATGTCCTTTCTCCTTGATACTACATTTGGTTCCCTAAGCAGAGTCAGAAGTAAGCCCTAAGCACTAGTAGGTGTAATCCCAACACACACACACACACACACACACACACACACACACACACACACACCATACACACAAAACAAAAACCCAGAAAACAAAACAAAACCCCAAAACTTTCCTAAAATCATTCTTCTCATTCCATAAAATAAACTTGTTAACAATGACTAAACACCACTTTTATAAGCATCTTTATATCAATCATTTGAGGTGTTTTTCCTACTGCCTCACTCCTACAATTGAGAGCTTAGAGCAGCAGCTCAGAGGTCATTGACTAATCTGGAAAGCATTCATTTGTTCTGCATGCATTTTCCCCTTTCCTGTGATTCAGTTTTATTACACCAGATTAGTTACAATACAAAATATAATTTGTTAAATAAATCAGTAATCTAATCATTCTAGAAAACTTTTATTTTTGAATTCACAACTTGATATGTGATTGTCTGGAATATAGTTCCTGTCAGATAGAAATAGATTTTCTATATTCGAGCAAATGTAATATATTATTCACATTCTTATAGTAAATTTGATAAAAAATAGTTTGTTTTCTAATCTATTTCTTTTACTATAATCCACAGACTAACAAACTTCTGTGCTACTCCCAAGTAGTTATATATTTTTCTTCAATTATTATATCCCAACTTTATTTTTATTCATTTTCAGATTCTCTTCACTCCTACTACAACATTTTCTCTAAATTACACTATAAAGGAATTTTCAAAACTAACAAGAGCAGAAACAAAAAGCACACCCATATTTTATTAGTGAGGGGCTATTCCTGGCACAGTGCTCAGGAAATATAAATGAACTCTTGCAGTGGTATGAAGAGCCTTAATCCTTTTGCATAAAATTTTAAATCATGTTATCTAGAGAATACCAAGAGGTGGCCAGATTGTGAAATTAGCTACAATCTACAATCTATTCATAGTTTCAGTATATACAAAAGATATAAGTATGTTGATGAAAATTTTAAATATAGAATAATAAATACTATCAACTAAGAAAATATGCATTTCCATTCATAGAAGCCTTTATATATAGATTTTAATTGAAATAATACTAATGGAGTCTATTTTATTATCTATTTTAAAACTGTCCCAAGACTGTTTATAGAGTTTTCAAGATAGATAAGTTTTATATATTCTAAGGAATATGAACCTGTCCTCAAATTAAGGTTTGAAAGTCACAAATATCATTCAGGATTACAGTAATCACTACTTAAGTTCCCATTTCATTGTGGGGCAGACCATACAGGCAATACTCAGGGGCTGGCTTTGGCTTTACACACAAGGATCATACATGGTGGGGTTTTGGGGACTATATAGGGTGCTAGGCATCAAACATAGTTTGTTTGTGTGGAAGGCAAGTGTCGTACTCACCCCTTCACCAGTATTCTTTTTATTTTCTTACCTTTCTTCCTCTTCTCACCTCTTCATTTCCCTTTTCTATAATTTACTTTTCTTTTTGTTTTTGGTCACACCTAATGGTGCTCAGGGTTTTACTCCTGGCTTCGCATTCAAGAATCACATGCTGGGGCCAGAAAGATAGCATGGAAGTAAAGCATTTGCCTTGCATGCAGAAGGATGGTGATTGGAATCCCTGCATCCCAAACGATCCCCCAAGCCTGCCAGGAGAGATTTCTGAGCATAGAGCCAGGAGTAACCCCTGAGCACTGCAGGGTATGACCCCCCAAACAAACAAACAAACAAAAAGAATCACATCCCAGGAGAACATATTGGATGATAGGAATTGAACCTGGGTTAACATGCAAGGCAAGTGCACTACACACTTGTCTCTCTGCCCCAAATTTTATCTTTTATGTGTATTTCCTCTTGCAAACTTTTCTTTTTTATTTTGGGCCAAACCCGGTAATGCTAAGGGATTACTCCTGGCTATACGCTCAGAAATTGCTCCTGGCTTGGGGACCATATGGGACTCCGGGGGATCAAACCGTGGTCCATCCTGGATCAGCAAATGCCCTACCGCTGCGTCCTCAATCCAGCCCTTCCTCTTGCAAACTTTAACATTTTATAGCAAAGTGTTTCTTTTTCAAATTGCTAAATATTTTAAACATAAAATTTACTGTATTGGCAATAATAAAGTACTTAATAAAAACTCTGAAAGATAAAGATGACGTTTTACAATAAACAGCAAAACGTGAGATGAAAATAGTGAAGCAAATTGAATCATTGAAAACATATTCAGACATTTAAACATTAAAAAAATTAGAGGATATTTCAAGAACTCTAAGAAAACAGAAAACATGATTTATAGAAGTCACTATTTTTTTGTTTTTGTTTTTGTTTTTGGGTCACACTCGGCAGTGCTCAGGGGTTACTCCTGGCTCCATGCTCAGAAATTGCTCCTGGCAGGCACGGGGGACCATATGGGGCACCGGGATTCAAACCGATGACCTTTTGCATGAAAGACAAACTCCTTACCTCCATGCTATCTCCCGGGCCCCAGAAGTCACTATTTAAAAGTTTGTACTTTAAAGTTACTTTGATTTATCATTCCTTCGTTTTGGCACATATCTTAAAAACAGTTCTGTGCTTTTCTACTGAGTACCTCATTGCTGCTGATATACTTTTTATTTGTTTTTAGGCCACACAAGGCAATGCTCAGAGGTTACTCCTAGGTCTGCACTCCGGAATTATCATGAGTGGTGTTGCGGAGACTATACACAATAGTATACAGAATAGGGATACAGCTTTATCTAACCACATGCATGGCAAGTGTCTTATCTAATGTACTATATTGTCAGCCCTAATATTCCTTTGTATAATAAAAATTAAGAAATATTCAATAATTTCCAAATACAATTCTATGAAAATATTATTTACATGTATCAGTCATAATTCCCACTAAGGCACAACGTATGCCAATGCATTATCTGGTTATGTTTATTATTTGCCAAAAAAAGGCCAATTTTAGAGTATCGAAGACTTCCAATTCAAGTCAGAACAGCTATTTAATGAAACAAATTTAAAAAAATCTTCAATTCCTAGACACTGCTGTATTTGCATCAAGAAAATAAAAAAGATAAATATGTGGAGTAAAAATTGAAAATACAAATGGGAGCTTGAGTATTTTAACAAATACTTTGTGCCCAGAGACTAGACATTATATAATTCCAGCTCATGGTTTGTTACACTGATATTTAGAACAGTAGAAAAATAATACTTTCATTTTGGGGTAGGAAGTCACATCCAGCAGCACTCAGGAGTCACTCCTAGATCTGTGCTCAGAAATCATTCCTGGATTCCTGGTAGGCTTTTGGTACCATATTGGATGCGGGGATTCAAACCTGGTTCCATCCTGTGTTGGCTGCCTTACCACTGTGCTATTGCTCCAGCCCTGAAAACAATATATTTTATTGCTACATTTGCTTCTATTTTTGATGTCTCTCATTATCTAGGAAAATAGAAATAAAATTATGTAAAAGAAATAAAATACTCAGGAAATATACATTGTAAATGAAAATTATTAAAAGAAGCAAAAAATCATAAATGTTGAAATGCTAAAACTAGAAATAATATTATGCAATATTATAATATCAGTAATTAATATTATGGTAATATCTTAATTCAATGTACAAAAGTTAAAAAAATATTATTAGTAAAGTAGTTAAATATGTCCAAATTGGAAAAGACTATTGAAAATGATACAAAATTACTTTTCTAAAAGTGGAGAATTCTGATTGAAAACTTTTTATTTATTAATTAAATTTGGGGCCACACTTGAGGCTTTCTCTTGACTCTTCACTCAGGGATCCCTCCCAGAGGAATTCAGGTGATCATCTGGAATGCTGATCATTGGACTGGGGTAGGATGAATGCAAGGCTGTGCTCTGTCCATTGTATATCTCACTAGTATAGATTTTTTTTAAATATATTTTATTTAAGCACCTTGATTACATACATGATTGTGTTTGGGTTTCAGTCATGCAAAGAACACCACTAGGATAGATTTTAAATCAATAAATATTAATCAAAGTTGATGTTGGGACTTCGATTATAGTAACCTTAAAACTCTTACATAAATAAATATTTCTACATAAACAAATATTTCCTCAAATAAAATTAACCAAAAATTGAAACCAGATTGATAGCAAAGTGGGTAAGGTGTTTGTCTTGTATGCAGCCTACCTAGGTTTCATCCCTGGAATCCCATATGGTCCCCTGAACACTGAAAGGAGTAACTCCTGACCACTACTGATTATAGCCCAAACACCAAAATAAATAAATATATATATATTTTTTAAAAAATTGATAAATTTTAAAATTGAGTCAACAATGTAGAAAACAGGTCGGAAAGATAGTATAGTAGACATTAAACTACTTTGCAAGTAGCTAAAGCTAGTGTAATCTCTAGCATCACATATAGTTCCAAGAGCCTTGATAAAACTGATTCCAGATGCTGATGGAGTGACTTGGTTCATTTGGGCAATGAGTCATTCTCCACAGTCAGATCAATATTGCTGGAATTGTCCTTTTGCCACTTCACTCCACCTTGAGACTGTGACTGGTGTCAACTTGGGAGAGAGATCCTTAGCTTTAAATCATCTCCAGAACTGTGACAACTGCCAACTATTTTCTCAGGCTCCGCATGACTATGTAACTGACTGAAATTATGACCCAGAATTTATTAATGCTTTAGTCATTATTTTATTTTATTATTATATTTATTTTAAATTTTTTGTATAATTGTCTATGTGTAATTTTTAATAGATATATATCTTTTATTGTATATTTTATTAAGTAGTTATAGCTTTTTCCTTTCTATTTAGATTAGATAATTGTTCAGAATTTAGTATAGCTAGTACCCTTGAAGTTGTTATGTTATTTGTATATTTTGTTTATTACCTTTTATTTTGTTTGTTTTATTTTTTTATTTTGTTTTGTTGGCCACACCTGGTGATGCTCAGGGGTTACTCCTGGCTATAAGCTCAGAAATTGCTCCTGGCGATTGAGGACAATATGGGATGCCAGGGGATCCAACTGCAGTCCATCCTAGGCTAGCACTGGTAAGACGCCTTCCCACTTAGCGCCACAGCTCCGGCCCCCTCTTATCATTTTTTATAATGTAAAATAGGAGAGATGTAGGATTATGGAATTTGTCTGTCTTTATATCAATCAACTCCCACATGGCTTCTCGTTGGATGTTATTTTGTGAGTGCAGCACCTCCAATTGGTAGTGAAATCGGATGGTCCCACCTTCTAGGTGTGACGTTTTTCCATAGATAAAAGGCAAGGACAGGAAAGAAAAAAGAAAAAAAAAAAGATTGATTCCAGGCACAGAGTCCAAAATTAAGCCCTAGGACTGCTGGCTGTGGCTCCAAAACCAAAAGTAAATAAGCCTCTGAAAATATTGACAAAAATATACCGCAAAAATTACCAAAAATATTGGCCCAGCCCGGGGCCTTGGAGGAAACTATCAGGAGGACTGCAGCATTGTGCGTGCCCCCAGTCCCCCAAAGGCTGTAAGTGACTGGTGCCTGGCCAGTAGCCCTGAATAGAACCATTTAGGGTTGACTAGAAACATGGAGAGCTCCCCCTTAATTTCCACTATGCAGTCACATGCATATCCCCTAATGAACCCCAGCACAACACGTAGAAAACATCACACTACAAATGACATAATGGGGAAACAATGTTTAATACCACCATCCACAGAGAATGATGATTGCAACTCTGTAGACCCAACAAGAGCCAACCATCTATATAGCATCTCCAATGAAGACTTTAGAGAATAATCCTGTAAAATGCTTAAAGAACTCAAAGAACCAATGGAATGAATCAAACCAAACAAGAGGATATGAAATTAGAAATGAGAAAACTTCAAACTGAAATAACAGGACTAAAAAACTTGGTAATGAAAGCATCACTGGATAACCTCTTCAACAGAGTAACAGTGACTGAGGACAGAGTCAGTGAGCTGGAACAAGATATTTATAAAAACTCCATACATTAGAAGAGGTTGGAAAAGAGCCTTAAAACAAATGATCAGGCAACGGGAAAAAAATCCTCAAAGAATGTGAACAAGCGAAAATAGAAGTCTTTGATAGACTCAACAGAAACAATCTAAGAATCATTGGAGTCACAGAGACCTACGAAGAAAATCCCCATGAAGAATCAATAGTCAAGGACATTATTGCATAAAAACTCCCAGAGATAAAGTGAATGCAATCAAAACCTGTATACTTGAATAGTACCAGCTAAACGATATCCAAAGAAAAGCACCCCAAGACACAACCTAGTCACAATGCATCCCACAGATATGGATAGAGTATTGAAGGCAGTAAGATCAAAAAGGGAAATTACATACAATGGAGCAAAATAATAGAAGGCACCAAGACCAAAGAGTCATATGAACACTGAGTAGAAATAAAAAATGATCAGACTTAAACACCAAACCCAAAGTCAAATACAACAGAATTGTTACACAATCTACAACAAGCCAGACACAGAAGGGACCACTTATACTAGCAGCCTGGGGCCAAGGAGGGGTGATATGGAATGCATACTGGGAACAGAGGTGGAGGGAGGACAATATTAGTGGTGGGAATGCCCCTGATTCAATGTCACTATGTACCTAAAATACTACTGTGAATAATTTGTAATCCACGTTGGTCAAAATAAAAATTATTAATAAAAAAGAAAAGATTTACAACAGATTTTTCACAAGCAACTTTCAAGGCCCAAAGGCAGTGGTAGGATATAGTGACAAAACTCAACAAAATGAATCGCTAAGAATACTTTCCCCAGCCAAACTTACATTCAGTTTGAAGGAAGAATACACAGCTTCACAGATAAACAATCGCAAATATCACTTATAATAAAAATCGAATTACACATAAAATTGGAGCTATAGGGGCCAGAGTGATAACCCAGTAGTAGAGCATTTGCCTTGCACATAGCTGACCCAGGACAGGACCGGGTTTAATTCTGGCATCTCATATGGTTCCCAAGCCAGGAGCAATTTCTGAACACAGAACCAGGCATAAGACCTGAGCACTGCTAGGTGTGGCCCCGAAAATAAACAAACAAAATTGGAGCTATCACATATCACAGAAGCCTGAAATACTGGAACAAAGGACAAATATTTTAAATTTGCTTTTCAACTTTTCTAGAGAATAACTAATGCCTCAAAGAAACAATCAGATATTCTTTGTCTTTTCTTCACCAAATGAAAATGCATATAATCCAACTAAATAAAATTTTATATATTTTTCCATTTCAAGTATTTTGTGGGACAGTAGCTCATAGAAGTCTGGAGAATGAGGAATGGGGAATATTTGGCTAGAGTTACATGGACTGTTAAGTATAGAATAGTTATGTAAATAGAACTGCTGATTGTGGTAGGAACAAAAGTAAAATACCTTGTCATTACTGGCATACTCATAATACTCAGAATGAATAATGGGCCTTAAAAGGGGGATATTATGTATGAATACACTGTGTTGGTCAAAGACCAATTAGTACCTTTGCAAGCAGAACTGATTATACAAAGGGGTTATGTGTTCTAGAGTTAGCACACTGTGCATAAGTGGGGTATCTTTTTTTAAAGAGGTTACAAGTCTACATTGTATTGTTGAACTGCATTAGGAACTTGTAGTATCAATTAGAATAAAATTAATTAACAAATTTGTGTGTTTCTCTGCATAGGAATATAATGTATGTGATTATAGTTTTCTTTAATATCATGGTCTGAGAATAACTCTCTAATAGCATCAGCCATAGCAGGATCATGGCACTTGGTTTCTACATAGCGCTACTAATAAAGAACCAGTTTCCTGATTAAAATAGCTGGTCCCAAGTCAAGGGCAGAAAAACAAGAGAATAATATTGGAACATCTTGTTTTGCCAGAATGTTAAAAAAATAAATAAAGCTTACACAATGATGTATATGTATATCAAATAAAATACATAGAACCAAAAACAAAATAAATATAGGAGGCACTTTAAAGGGTTATTGTTTATCAAATATGAATGACAAAATAAATAATAAAAATAAAAATGATGTGATAATCAAGTAAAATGAAATAATTCAGTACAATAACTTGAACAAAAATTGGATCAATATAAAATTCAGCAGTAGGGCTCATGGCTCACACATGTGAAACTCTGGGCTTGACCCTGGGCACTACCATTCAAAAGATTTTTTATGGGGCAAGGGAGATAGCATGGAGGTAAGGCGTTTGCCTTTCATGCAAAAGGTCATCGGTTCGAATCCCGGTGCCCCATATGCCCTATGGTCCCCCGTGCCTGCCAGGAGCAATTTCTGAGCATGGAGCCAGGAGTAACCCCTGAGCACTGCTGGGTGTGACCCAAAAACCAAAAAAAAAAAAAAAAAAACCAAACAAACAACAAAAAAACATTTTTTATTCTTTCAAGAGAATGTGAACTAATTAATAAAGAACACCAACATTACAAAACCATCATTTTAGCAATTATCATCACAAAAATTAATTCAGCAAAGAGGTACTAATATATAAATAAATTTAAATTAAGAGGAAAATAAAGTATTAATAGCCTATAAAATCACATTCCTGTGATTATATATTAGTTGCCAGAGTGAAAAGATTAATTTTATAATGGAAAAATATCACACTTTAATCAAGAACTAATTTATCAGTCACCCTTATTAAGGTAGCAAGTGAAAGTTATGGATGATCTGTTCTTGAAAGTTATGGATGATCTGTTCTAGGTAATCTGAACAAAACACATCTTTACTGATGTCACTGACAAAGATATAAATCCAGAATCTATTAAAGAGAAAATTTCAGAGACACAAGGGGCATTCTTAAAAATAAATAAATAAAAGGTCTAAAATATTCAAAAGTACCAAAGTTATGAAAATCAAAGAAAACTGAGCAAAATGAAAAGATGACAGCTAAACATCATGAAACTGAAAAGATGACAAATAAATACACAGTATGCATAATTTTCCTTTAATTATTATTAATTTTATAAAATAAATTCTTTTTCTGGTCCCAGAGATGGTAAAGGAAGGGCTTTTCTTACATACTATTGGACCAGGTTTAATCTCAATACCACATATGACTCCTAAGTCAATCAGGAGTGATCACAAGAGCCTGGAGCAACTTCTGAACACAGCTTAGTACAGCTCCAAAACAAAAAAATAAAATACATTTTGCTATATAATAGAGAATTTTTAAGACTGTTGACTCAAATTGACTGGATCTATATAACAGCAATATATTCATCATGATTTCTTTATTTTTGTCTTTCTTTTTTTTGAGAGGGGGGTTCACATAACTGTGTTCAGGGATTACTCCTGTCAGTGGTAAGGGAATCAAATGGGATGCCAGGAATAGAAGTCAGGTCAGCAGTGTGCAAGGCAAATGCCCTATCTCTGTATTATCACTCTGGTTCCATCATTCATTGTTGTATTTTTATGGCTGCATAATATTTTTTCTTTTATTTGTAGAAAATATAATTTGAAAGTAGTAGTGTGTCAATTTGTAAATTTTATCCCAGACTATTTAGGAGAAAAATTATTTGTAAAATACCGGATAGTTTTTCTCTTTACAACTTTGAACTTTTTTTGTTTGTATCTAATAGAAAAAAATATAGGCTATATTCACTCTATTTTCTTTTTTTCCTTTTATAGGTCTGAGTTGACTCCCTTATTGAGTTGACTCTGAATGTTACTGGGGGTCCTTTATACTGAAATTTCCAATAGAAAAAGACATAAAAATCACTTAGTATAGAACTTTCAGTATCACTTGTTTAGAACAATTGAATAATGTAGATTGATAACCAATTATCAACCTTGAGGTACTGACTAGTTTTCTGGTTGTTCATTGGTAAATCATTGTTAATAAAAAAAAAAGAGTTATCACTTGCATGCCAGTGATATCTCAAAATCTTATAATGGAGGAAACCCAGAGGCAGCTCTCTATTTTTAAAATCCATAAAAGAAAGTAAAGAGACACTCTAATACTAAATAAAATTGAGTTCTCTATTTCTATGGTCCTTAGCATAACTTATTAAAAGGTTTTAAATTAATTGACAGTGTACATCCATAATTCAGGAAGATGTTAATCATAAGATAACAGAATTAAAGATGAAAATCTCAACATATTGTTAACCAGAAAGGGCATCGTTTATCTCAATGGATTTTGGTGTTCTACTTAGTTTAAATTGAAGATCTCTTAGAAAATAAGAAAAAAAATGTGCTTTAAAATTCTCCAAGTAGAAATAAATTTTCAGAGAGAAATGTCATTAAGATTTCATACGAATAGCCTCTAAATTATTAAGGTTTTAACAGGTCTCATTAGATGTTTAACTTTTTCTTTGAATCACTTTCAAATGGACTATGTTAGATTTCATTACTCTATCCAGTGCTTTCCATACATATATACCTAAAGATCCAAAATCCCGGAACCAAAATCAAATTTTCTTCTTTCATTAAGCTACATTTATAATTAACCATGTAATAAAGGGGAATAGGAGACAATATGCTGCCTTTGCTATATTTTGACAGCGAGATAAATGACAATTCTTAGGAAGGTATAAATACATTGTTAGTGACCAGAAATGGTCATTATCTGTCTTTTTCCCCCAATGGATGCACAGCATAAACATAATATAAATATGAGGCAATAAAAAAATTAAAAGATAGTTTTTATTGATATTGAGTGTGGAGCTGAAGCAATAGCACATTTTTTAAATATTTTATTTAAACATCTTGATTACAAACATGGTTGTTGGGTTTCAGTCATGCAAAGAACACCCCACATCACGAGTGCAACATTTCCACCACCAATGTCCCAAATATCCCTCCTCCCCACCTCACCCCCACCTGTACTCTAGACAGGCTTTCTATTTTCCTCATATATTCTCTTTATTAGGATAGTTCTCAATGTAGTTATTTTTCTAACTAAACTCATCACTCTTTGTGGTGAACTTCATGTTGTGAGCTGGAACTTCCAGCCCTCTTCTCTTTTGTCTGAAAATTATTGCAAGAAAAATAGCACAATTTTTGCCTTGCATGCGACTGACTGACCCAGGATGGACCTGGGTTCGATGCCCAATGTCCCATATAGTCCCCAAGCCAGAAGCTATTGCTGAGCATATAGCCAGGAGTAATCCTTGAGCATCACCGTGTGTAGCCCAAAAGCCAAAACAAAAAAAAAATTATTGAATGTGTATATACATTTATTGGAATCTGGAAACTACTAATTATAATTATTCCAGCTTCATAACTGCATGCCAGTTATACTTTAATTGAACATCTATGATTTATCAAGAAATTACCTAGCAGGACAATGTTTTTTTTATAATTTTAACATAAGTAACACATTAAGATGTTTATCATTTTGCTATTAATTTAACATAAATTTTAACATGAGAATTTTTTACTGAACACTGTTAATGTCCTTGAGAAAAAATAAATTACTCTGAAAATACTTGTGACAGACATTGTGACAAGCATGCTGGCCTTCTGTTCTTTTTAGCAGCCTTCCAAGTAAATTTGACCAAAATTCACAATTGTGCCAATGAAATAAAAATTAATGAAGGTTTGGGGAGGGAAAAAAAATAAAAAAAATTAATGAAGGGATTGAGTGCCCAAGATATTTTTTTATTCTGTTTTTAAGCACATCTATTCAAGCTCAGGGCATACTCCTGGCTCTGTTTTAAGGAATTACACTTAGAGTACAGAGATTGAATCCTGGTCTGCTCTATGTAAGGCAAGTACCTTACACCTGTAATATCTCTCCACTATCCCCAAGGCAGTTTGGCTTTCTTTTAAATATATAGCTTTGGTTTCCTCTCTTTTTTCTTCTCGCATGTAAAAATAGACAGATAAACATATTTGCACAAACATGCACACATACTCACTGACACAATGTCAACACATTTAGCAATCATTCTGCATCAGTTCTGAAAAGGATCAGGATAAGGAAGACATGTATAAGACAGAGATAAAAAAATGTATTTGGGTTCCTTGATGACATTCTCTTAAAATAATATCTTGAGCATCATGATTACAAACATGTTTATAGTTGGGCTTCAGTCATAAAAAGAATATCCCACTTCAGCAGTGCAACATTCCCACCACCAATGCACCCCAACTCCGACCTCCCCCATCCTTTGCCTGAATTCTAGTAGGCATTCTACATGACCTTTTTTTTTTTTGTGCCACACCCAGTGATGCTCAAGGGTTACTACTGGCTCTGC
>PVKC010009767.1:0-26415 GCA_004027635.1 Crocidura indochinensis | reverse complement strand
TTAACAAATGGAAAGCTGGCATTCGACAGAAGGGACCATTCATCACTCCTTCCAAGCATGAGCTATGGAAGAATCAGTGAAATGACTGAAAATGATCATGTAAAGTAAGCTTCTGGGAAAATTGATTTCCTTTTCCTCTCAACCCTGGCTCCCTGAACTACCTACTAGGAGATTTTTTCCCTTAAGAATATCAATTTTCTTTCAATTTTATATTTTTTAAATAATGTTGCTTTTGGTCTTCCTAAAACATGTATTATGATCAGTTATGTCAACTCTGTAATGCATTTTCTTTAAATAAATAAAAAAGTATGAAAGAGAAGAAGAATATCAATATAAATTCTATTTATTTCTTTTATTTATTTATTTATTTTTTTTGGTTTGGGACCACACCTGTAAGTGTCCAGGTGTTACTACTGGCTCTGTGCTTAGAAATACCTCCTGGTAGGCTCAGGGGACCATGTGTGATGCTGGGGGTCAAACCCAGGTCAGTTGCATGCAAGGCAAAAATTTTACCTGCTATGCTATTACTCTAGCCCCTATTTATTTCTTATAGTCAGGTCATTTCTAGTGTATTGGCACCTTTATGGAAGCATATTGATGACTTTCAATCAGGACAATTATTTGCCACAGTGTTGAAAAGATCTCAACAAAACTACCCATCCATCTATCATTTATTATCCTCAAGTTCAAAATCAGACATTTTTCATACACAGTATCTACTGGTCATCATAATTTTATGAGCTATATATGATGATTATATTTCATAGGAAAATATACTGAGCTCAAAGAGGTTGCAGACTACTAAGTGGTAGCTTTGGGACTTCTACTCTCTGTCTTTACAGTTCTTTGTGCAATGTAATCTGGAAGATGCTCTGTTCCAAGCCCCTCAGACAGGCTTGTACATACTAGACTTGCCTGATCATGCCTCAAGTATGATACTGTTACATTCACCCATATATCCATTCATCCAACCAACTACTCATTCATGCAGTTAGCTTACCATCCACTCACCTAACAGCTGTTTACTGAAAATTTAAGTATGACTCACCTGCCCAGGCCAGAACCTAATCACAAAATATTTTATTATGATGCCAGAAAACAAACAACAAACCAGAAAATGAGCAAGATGTCATAGAAGCAAAAGTTGTAACCTTAAGATCTTAAAGACCTAATCAGGCTACAAGGTGAAGGTGTAGCAGCCACTCACCATCTAACATGGTGTCTTTTCTCAACTGTGGGAAAGTGCCAGACCCTGAAAGGCAAAATATCAAAAACTACTTTCTACACACCCTGTAATCTTTTATGGGGTATTAAGAATTAAGCAATGTCATAAGAAAGCATCTTAAACTGGAAGTTCCAGCTCACCTCATGAAGCTCACCACAAAGAGTGATGAGCTTAGTTAGAGAAATTACTACATTGAGAACTATCCTAAAAATGAGAATGTATGAGGGAAATAGAAAGCCTGTGTAGAGTACAGGCAGCGGTCAGGTGGGGAGGAGGGAGAATTGGGACATTGGTGATGGATGCTGTACTGTTGATGGCGGGGGGGGGGTTCTTTACACGACAGAAACCCAATCACAATCAGGATTGTAATCAAGGTGTTTAAATAACATATTAAAAAAAGAAAGCATTTTAAAACCAGTAACCAAATATCTTTGCCAGGAAGGTGGGAAGAATATTGGATTAACGATGTTAGGTGACAACAAAGCTTCAGCTCTAACCAACTCTGGAGCCTGTCTTAATTCATTGGTTGAATTTATCTGATAAGAAATAGCATTTGTTAAGACCTTTTATAAAGAGCTTTGACCAGGCATGTCTCATTTTCCAGTTGTCCTAGGTTTAGACTCATTAGGCCATTACTTCTGCCATTACTTCTAGAATAAAAGAGGGAAGCTTTTCCTATAGAAAGCAGATGTTGGGTCCAAATTTGGGGGATTCCTAACTGGTACCTTTACCCTAGAAGCACTCTGCCTGTCACAGAAGCACTTCACACTGGACCCCCAGAAGCAGTCTACTGACTTAGTAGCCTCCTCCTACCGTGTCTAATTTTTCTCTTCATATCTGAGTACAAGAACAGTGAAAGACAGCATTACACACCCAGGAAGCATTTCTTTGTGAATAGACTAAGAGCCAAAAGGTGAAGAAGAGCATGTTGAGATGAATACAAGATATAAAAAGAAGATAAAAGAGAAGCCTATCAGTAGTTTTGCTATAAATACTGTGGCAGAGAAGGACTACTGTTCACTTGAAATCTGAGCAGCTTCTATGATGAGCCCCTGTCCAGTAAGATCCACTTTCCATCTTCCTCTGCATCAAGGCAAGGCCATGAAGCTGTTCCAATGACCATGAAGCTCTTGACAACCCAGTATAGGGTAAGTGATGTGTCTTATTTCTGATCTGAGGAGGTTGAGAGGGCATTAATCAGCCAAACAAAGAGAATGTCAGGTTTGTAGGGCAGAGGGTTACTGAAGGCAGAAGGAACCTAGTGCCCCAAACCAGACCAGCAACCAAATTTCCATACAAGAACATCCACATCCAGTAAGATATGAGTAAGAAATAAATTTCTAATGTTTTAAGTCTCATTTGTGGGGTGAGGTATTTTCTATAGAAACTTGTGCTGTCTTGACTAATCACAGATCATTATTGGTCTTCATTTTTTTAAGATGTGAACCATTTTCTAAACCATAGTTTAAGGAGAAAGCAAATTTTCCCTCTCGACCACAGAGCCAATAAAACCTAATATGTGAGATCCAAACTATAACAACTTGTGCTTATTAAGGAGGTAAGGAGAAATTGATGTGGGGAGGGAAAATAGGAGACATTGGTGAGGGAAGAAGACAGTGGTGGTTTGATAGGTGTTAGAACAGTTTATCCCTGGAATTCAACTATCAATAACTTTATCAAACACGGTACCTTAAAATTAAATTGTTTTAATTAGTGAAAAAAAACTCAAATGGTTGTCAAAGGAATTTTGAACATTCTTTAAAAATCTTAATGGGGGATAAGAGAGATAGCATGGAGGTAAGGCATATGCCTTGCATGCAGAAGGATGGTGGTTTGAATCCCAGAATCCCATATGGTTCCCCCAAGCCTGCCAGGAGTGATTTCTGAGTGTAGAGCCAGGAGGAACCCTGGAGCACTGCTGGGTGTGGCCCAAAAACAAAGAAACAAACAAAAAAAATCATAATAGGGCCAGAGATAGTAGAGCAGGTAGACATTCTGTTTGCCTTGCAAGCAGTCAACTTGAGATTGATCCCTTGCATCCTATTTGGCTCTCCATCAAGAGTAACCCCTGAGGGTAGAGCCAAGAGGAAGTATAGAATATTGCTAAGTGTGACCCGAAAACAAAACCCCCCAAAATCAAATCTAGGAGGCAAATGTCATGAGAATATAGACTACTGTTTCCTTACCAATACACTGGTCTCCTTTGGAGCTGGGAGACAGTCAAGCCCATGGCCCCATGTAATGGCCTTGGGGACAGGAGTGTTCTAATACCACTAAGAGCAAAGGCCCCAATGAATGTTCAGTGGTAGGAGACCCAGAGTGGACAGAGGAGCAGTATAGATGAGCACTTGGAGTATGTCCCCTCTTACAGTATCTAATCCCCTTGAACACAGAGTGGGCTCTAGAATCTTTCCTATCAATTCCTACTGGCCCTCTCACTCCCTGAGATCCTATGTTACTTCCAAATTGAATGCTGTTATCTTATCTTCAAGGTATTTGGAGGGGGAGGTTTTGTTCTTTCCTGCAAGGTTTTATTCTCTAGAAAGTTCCATCTATAAGGATAAACGATGTGAAATTTTTGTTTGCTTGTTTGTGGGCCACATCTGGTGGTGCTCAGGGGTTATTCCTGGTTCTGCACTAAGGACTGACTCCTGGCAGGCTCAGGAGACCATATGGGATGCCAGGGATCAAACTTGGGTCAGCCATATGCAAGACAAGTACCCTACCTGCTGTACTATTGCTTGGGCCCCTGAAAAATGTGATTTTTATGGCACTCCTCTTTTACATTGGCGAAGTGGTATTGAAACAGTTCTGTAATGGGTGTTTTCATCTTTTTTCTCACTGAAATATTTTTGTTTTAGTTTTATTTTTAGGCCACACCCGGTGATGCTCAGGGGTTACTCCTGGCTATGCGCTAAGAAATCGCTCCTGACTTGGGGGACCATATGAGACGCCAGAGGATCAGACACTCTATCACCTGTGTCACTGCTCTGACCCCTGAAATATTTTTGATAAGAGTTAAATAACCACTTGCATTGTTATTGTTTCCAGGTGACTATGCTGTTTGAATGGGCCAGACCTAAGGAGGGAACCAGTCCTTAAAACACCAAAAGCTGAGCAGCAAATTAAAAGCAAAAGAGGGTGAGCCTCTTCTCTCATTTTGCAAGATCCTGCCATTCTAACGGTGCTGAACCCTGAGCACAATGGTCTTTCGTATGGGCTGGATGGTGATTGAGTAGCTGGAGCCAGGAAAATACCAGCCCTGGTGTTACCCATTGCCTGAGCAATGGGGCTGGGATGGCGCCTATTTTCTAGAGCAGAATGAGGCACTGAGGGCTCCCAGAAGACCTGGTGACAGGCAGGTGCTAGGGGCACAGCAGTTCAGTACTAAGTATCTCCAGCCTCATACAGGTTGACCTACCTCATCAAAGTTGGCTCTTATTACAGTATCCAGGATCCGCTGACAGTGTGTTCTGTACATCATAATGAAGGTGGAAACCTGTGGAGTGGAGAGGAATCAGCAACAAAGACATCCATGACCACAGATTCCTGCTGCCCTGGGAATCTCCTCTACTCTTTCACCCTGAAAGCCTCCAGTGCCCTCCTTGAGGGTGGGTGTCATCCCGTAAGAGATCTTACTCTCGTTTAGGCTCCCTATTCTTACCATCCTCCACCTGAAAACCAGGTGCCAGACAATGAAGCTGACCTGGTCTCCATGTGTGGATGACCAGCCTGGAGGGCTGTGCTTGGACCATCACAGAGCTTCTGCAATTACATTCTCCCCCTCTACTGAAAAACAGAAAAGTAAAAACTCAGGGCACACTTCTTTCTTCTTTTCTTCATCCCTCCTCCTCCCTCCCTTCCTTTTTCTTTCCTTCTCTTTCCCTCTTTCTCTCCCTTCCTCCCTCTTTCTTTCCTTCTTTCATCTTCCTCTCTTCCCTCCCTTCCTTCCTTTTTCTCTTTCTCTCTTTCCACTACACCCTGGGGAGTGGTCAGGGCTCACTCCTGACTGCATTCAGAGAATCATTCCTGGTACTACTTAAGAGAATTATAAGAGGTGCTAGGCATCAAACCTAGGTAACAATGTCACGTACCCACCTGCTATACTATCTCTCAGAGTCTACCCGTCCCCACACATTTCTAAGAAAGAGTGATTCTGCTAAATTCACACACCCATACAAAAAGACCCTTACAAGTTCTCTAGACTTTGCAATGTGAAAGATTATTCCACTAATTCTAGTTGAGCAATACTTTCACAGTTTATCGCTTGGGAGTCTTTTTGTTTGTAGAGAAAATTTGAGCAATAAAATAAAGCGTGGTTCTTAGGTGATAAGCATTTTTATATTGAGTCTATTTCAGGCATGTAGTACCAGCTACAATTAGACTACTCATCTTCCCCACCAGACCTTGAGTTTCCAGTGTAGCATATGAACCTCTGATTACAGTTGACTTTTAGCAAGCTTTAGTGTCCTGGGTGGCTTCTGGCCAAACCATGGGAGAAGTGACAGTCCAGGGCCAGATCCCACAATGTCTTTCCAATCCTTTCCTGCACATCCCTACCAGCCCCAACTCACTCCAGCCCCCAACTGCAGAACTGTGGCCTTTGCAGCATACTGGATGCAAACTTCACCTCTGGAATTTAAAGAAAATCTAGAAGAGGGTGGCCCTTCCCTAGAGGAAACAGAAAACAGCACAGACAGGTGAGTCTGGGAGGGAAGCTAGATAGGTAGAGAGTTACTGGATTTGCAGGAAAGTCACTGGATTTATACAAGGCCAGACAACCCTGTACAGCAGACAACCCTCTGTCCCTCTGTCCGTGATTTACTGGGTTCCACATTTCATTTAGATTGTTCTTTTACATTTGCTGTTTTCTTTTGTAGTAAAGTTCATGCATTTGTGAGTATATGTGTTGCTAAAGAGCAAGTGGGAGGGGGGAGAGAGAGGAAGCGAGAGAAAGAGAGGGAGTCAGGGAGAGGGAGAGAGGGAAAGAGGGAAAGAGGGAAAGAGGGAGGAAGGGAGAGAGAGGGAGGAAGGGAGAGAGAGAGAGAGAGAGAGAGAGAGAGAGAGAGAGAGAGAGAGAGAGACTAGACCCACTAACCCTTGACACATCACCTTCTCCTCTGGCAGACTCGCTGGCAGGTTGAGATCTTTGACATTTGGAAACTCTGGCAGTAGTGTCCCAAGCTTGGAGCGGGGAGAATATGCCACAGTCTGTTTGCTCACTTCTTTCTTGCCCGTCTCGCTCACCCAAGCAGCTCCTTTCTTGGAATACATCACATCATAATACTGGGAACTTTCCTTCACTGCAATGCCGTAGTAATGGTACCTGGGCCACAAAGAGACAGAGGCAGGCACTTAGCAGGTGAGGTTTTTGGGATGAGGAGAGGGTACCCAGGGCAAAGGACTTATCTCCCCTTCTAACCCCAGGCCCTAAGAGTTAACACTCCTGTAAGGCTCCATATTTCTGAGATCTAGAATTAAATTGAAGTTCCAGGCATCAATCAAGCAGGTAAAAATAACCAAAATTGCCTCCTACAGAAAATGTGAAGTCAAATACTTTGCAAAGCAAAAAAAGGAGGCTGGAAAAATACCCATCTGTATTTTATATAGCCAGATTTGATCCTGAAGGCACAGCTTTTGAGAGCTCCCCCCACCTGGCAGCTGTGGGGACTCCAAAAGAAGACTGTATTTACAACTTCTAGCTAATGAAACCAACCAAAAACTGGTTGATGTCTTTATCTTTAAAAATAAATTGAATTTATTTTTAAAATAGAGATATTTATTGATCTATTCTTAAAAATACATGCATCACCATTCTGGAAAAAGTGGATTTGACTCTGCAACCAAGTAGATTAAAAAAATAATTTATCTTGAAATTTATCTTTTACTTTTTGGGTTTTGGGTCACACCTAGCAGTGCTCAGGGGTTCTCTGCTCTGGGTTCTCTGCTCAGAAATTGCTCTTGGCAGGCAGGGGGACCATATGGGATGCTGGGATTTGAACCACTGTTGGTCCTGGGTTGGCTGCTTGCAAGGCAAACGCCCTACCGCTGTGCTATCTC
This sequence comes from Crocidura indochinensis, assembly GCA_004027635.1. Lineage (NCBI taxonomy): Eukaryota > Metazoa > Chordata > Mammalia > Eulipotyphla > Soricidae > Crocidura > Crocidura indochinensis. The sequence goes on along the minus strand of PVKC010009767.1, from coordinate 19,130 downwards.
TCCAGCCCTTGAAATTTATCTTTAAAATGTTTTTACTTTATTGTCAAAAAGATAAATGCTTCAGTTCATACTAGGATGCAAAAAGCCAACTTTTAGTTAACTCAAAAATAGGGGAGGGCTCTGTCTGGGTTTACAGTTACAATCCATGGGATATTTACTACAAGCCAAGATCCTCCTTCTGAGAAAAATGGTCCGACTGAGAGGCGACTTATCCCTAGCTCTGTATACTGAGAACATGGGGTACCCTGCTCAGGGAGGAACAAGTCTTGTGAGACTCTAAGCCCCTTACAGCTATACCAGCAGGAAATATCACATGGAGGTATAAATACACATAGATGCTGGTCAGGGTCAGAAGTCAAAGGGAGATAGAGATTCCCCAGGTCCCTTTCTCAAAGATTGATTCAGCATATAGGCACAGGGCCCAAGGCTCAGATTAAAAACAGGCCTCAGAAGCCTGCCCTGTATATACTTCTGACTCCTAATCCCTATGGGGGAAAACGGCCACTGCCTACCATTAAACACAGGGTTCTTTGCTTATTAGGATATCTACCAGGATGCTAAACCAGTTCTCAATTTAATCTCACATCCACGCCTCCCCACTCTAAAGAGGCTTAGTTAAGTACTGTCCCCATTTATTTAGATTCAGTTAAGAAATCTGAGGCCCAGGGAATTGACGAACCTCCCCCAAGAATGATTCCCTATTGAGTAAGAGATAGAGGCAGTGAAAATAAACCTTTAAAAGGCTTTTCACCACCAACCTGGGGGACACTTGGCCTCCACCATAGTGAGAATTGCCTTATAAATATCTTGATGTGCCATCTTCTGGGCCCCAGACACTCTGATAGAGTTAAGTCTGGAGTAGGTTTCTATCACCACATGGCAATGGGAATCAAAGTTCAAGAAAGTCTCACCACTTAAATGCCCTTTCTCTCTCATTAAGGGAGATGAGGCCATCAAAGCAGCAAGGAACATTTTCAGAAGCCACCCAACGAGAAACCAAGCAGCAGAGGGAACTTGAGCACCCCACCTCCTTCCCTCCTGCGTCTGATACCATTCTGTGATATTGCTGCTCAGAGGGGTCAGTGGGTATCTCGTGTCTATCTGAACAGCTCCTGGTACGAAGAACTCAGACCCTCCAAAGGTGGCCCAGTTCATTTTCGGTCCTTCTAGTTATCAGTTATCAGGAAGTTCTTCCTGTGTAGAGCTGATATCTGTCTTCTGGACCTTTTACTTCCCAACTGTCATAACTGCCTCTCCCTCTGAAAGGCATTCTGGGGCGGGGGAGGGAAGGGTTCCAGTAGCTGCAGTAGCCTCCTGCAGGTGGAAGGGCTGTTATGACAAGACCCCTTCCCCCCACCCCCTGCTTATCTTGACAAAGTTCCCTCTGATCCATTATTTTTTGAGTCCAAGAGAGGACGAGCCTCATCTCATGCTACTTACTGCCTATGGAGTGTGGCTGAATTCAGCAGCTGCTGATAACTAAAGTAATCCATTCCCAACCCCCCTAATTTAGTCTATTCTTGTCCTATAGGGTACATCCACTCGTTCTCTAGTCACTTCCCAATTGATTTTGGCAAAGGATTTTCTTTTCTTAGTAAATGGGATTGGGGAGTTTGGTTATGTGTGTTTGGGGGAGGGGAACAGATGAGAACGTCCCATACACTTCAGTGGGGGTGAAAGTGTGAGAGAGGATCCAGAGGGAAAGGTTGAAACTATACCAAGTGTTTTGGAGAAGAGACCACCTCATTCTACCAATCTCTAGGCTAAAGAAAAAAAAAAAACAAGTAGTAAAAAAAGGCTCTGGCACCTAGATAAGAGATTTGCTCTGAGTTTATGTAGGGTGGGAAATGTTTTCATTCTCTATTCTATTTCCTGTCTTTCTATTTCTAGTCTTCTTAGAAACAGGGACCAATGCACTAAAGTCAATGACTCTTCAAAGGCTTTTTAGCTGGAGGAGAAAACCAATCCATTCATTTCCATCTACTCAACTTCCTTTCATCTACCCCTAACCCCTGCCCAGTGATATGGATCCAACCAAGGACCTCACACATGCATACAGCCCACACCTAAGATCCTGCACTCTGAAACCATCCACTTCTCTGTTCAAGTAGCATTTTGAACTGACCACTATGTGTCAAGCACTGGGCTAATGAACAGACACATCAGGGAGACTCTGGTTCTTGTATTCTGAGGAATACTCTCTCTTACTAAAACTGAAGCCCATTTGCAATGCCAGAACTTCTAATTACAAATGAGACTGACTCTGGAGTAGTGAAAAGCCCTAGAAAAGTTATTTCAAAATGTCCTTTACACAGGCGTTTTTCATTGGAAATTGCCTTGAGAATTTCTGAGAAGTGTGTCTTTGTGTTTGGTAAATTTCACAAAAAATGTTTTTCTTCCCAGTTTGATTTTTTTTGTTGTTGTTCTTAACCTAATTTGCAAAAGTCACAATTGCAAAGTCACAGTCATTTCCTCCAGGATGGTTATAACAGGTTACTTGGGAAGGGACCACAAGTCTATGTGGTGATGGCTTTTGGGAAAGCAGCATCAGTAAATGCTAAGTTAGTAGGCATTGGCCTGTTTTTTTTTACAGTGTTTCAACCTGATAAGGTCTCCTTAGCACATGGCCCATGCACATTGGCATATCAAAGGTTCTGAGAGATTCTGTAGTTAGGAAACCTGCTGCACCAGCCCCTTTTCAGGGGACATTGAAGAATAGCCAATGTTTGGACCCTCTTCCCCCCAACCCACACACTAAATCATTCCAGAGTTTAGTAAAATGCAGATTCCACTCTTTGAGGTCCCCCCTCATACCTCACTCACACTCAGAGGGAGGGTCCATGAAACTCTTCCTCTTCCCAGCGCACCTCTGCCAAGAACACATCCACTGATCATCCCAAACCAGACCTCCCCTCCTGGGTTTCCCTAAACAATTTTCTTCATCTTTACAGTATTACAATAAAGTAATTCTCTTCATCTTTTCTTCAATTGTGAGAGCTGCAGAGATGGTATGTATGACTGGAGCAAGGATTCTGCCTATGGAGCCTATGCTTCCATTCCTGGCACCACATTGACTCCCAAATCTTTGAGAATGGGTCCCAGAGCACTGTCAGGTGTGGCTTACATAGACAAAATTGTGGCTCATACAGACTGGTGTTAAAGGCCATACCCAGCAGTGTTCAGGGACCACAGAAAGCTGGGGATCAAACCCAGGTTTTCCTCACACATGCAACCCAGGTTTTCCTCACCACTTGAACCAACCCCCTGCCCTGATTTATGCTCCCACACTCAAAGACTTAGCGTCCTGCCTCAGACATGCCAAGTACGTCTGAGGATAGGAAAGCAGAGTGTGTGCTGCTTTCTCTCCATCTCCCACTAAGCCAGGGTTAGTGCCAGATTTTCTCTGGCCAGATAGACGTCTTCAGAAAGTGCCTAGCAAAGAAACCCAAGTGAGCCCAAATGGTCTTTAAAATCCACAAGGCATGTCATGTCTTTTGCTCTGGTCATGCCTAGAACTCCTCAAAGCCTCAGGATCCAGGTATACTGTCAGATGACTCTGGGCTTCTGGCCAGCTTTTCTATCAGGGCATGGAGTGAGATCCCAGCCATTCACAGCTGCTCCTCCGTGTCACACTTCCTGCCAGGCCAGAGTGTGGGGTACCAGGGATGGGCCAGCTGGATTTCTTACTTGGACTGTCCACGGGTGCCGAGTCTTCTGGTGGTTAGTTGAGGAAACTGCTGCCTTATGATCTGCAAGTCAACAGGACAAATCAGTTACCCATCAGAGAAAGTGGTTGACACATGGCATCTGAGCCATCGAGACAGTTTTGAAGAGGGAGGACAGCACCTGCAGGAGTAGGGGGCCCTAGAGCCTGGAGGTCAATCTCCCCTGCTTTCCCCCTTGCCCAGTCAAGCTTTGTGCTCTACTCTACTGACTCACAACATAGGGAGGCTGCCAGGATGGGCCATTCTTTGGTTAAAACCTTTCAAAGGCTTCAACAGCTCAGCCTGTTTCTTGTCTGTTCCTAAGATGCATCAGGCTTCCTCCTCATGGGGCCTCTGAACTGAAGCTCCCTCGGCCTGCACTAAGACTGCATCCAGACCTTCCTAAGAGGAGTGCCTTGTCTTCAACCCTGGGAGCCCTAGGCCAGGACTGCAGCCCTTCCGGAGGCCATCAGGGCAGCCTCATGTGGTCCTGCTCTCTGGCCTTGCTCAAATGGTGCTTTCACCTGGCACCTACAGGCCCTTGTTGGCTCTCCCAAAAGTCTCTTTTCCTGGTGGGTATGAGGCTCCACTCAATTCACATTGACCCACAAAGCCCTGCCCTAGAGTAGGGGTTGTGCCTTCCCGTCACATCCAGTGCAGGAGACTGTGAGAGGATTCTCTAGCAGGGTGAAAACCAACTCAAGAGATTAGAGAAGGGGGTGCTAGGAACAGGTCCACAAATGACTACACTGGTGCTGGGAACCCCTGGGCAATTTATTTTACCTTCATGTGACTCAATTTCCTCATTTGTGAAATGGGATGAAAACCCCTACCCTACACTTCTTAGGTAACTTGCAACAGGACCTTGCACGTTGTGTCCATTCAGTATGTGGCTAACTGGGTGAGTTGGTTCAACCCTGAGGCCCAGTAATGCCATGGAGACAAGGGTGATTGGGACCACCTGAACTTCCCTAGCCATGCTTGGCTAGGGGGTTGTATATGGTTCTAGGGATTGAACTTGAAGCCTCATGCTCAGAAGGTAAGACGAGTTCCAGCCCTTTGTGCTAATGGCTGAGATTTCCTCTGAAGGCTAGCCTTGTTCTCCAGGATCCCCTTTCCATCTGGTCCAAGCTGTGTGGACCTGTGGGAGGCCCTCAGGCTGGCTGCTACAGAACACTGCTCTGCTGGTTACTGCTACAGGAGAAGAGACAGTGCACCTGACATCCAGAAGGGGCGTGGGACGCTGGGGTCCATCCACAGTCTCACTAATTTCTTTTTTTGCACCTTAACACACGCATTCACACACACAGCATATCTCACACACACCTCATTACACACACCACATTACACACACACCTCATTACACACACCACATTACATACACACCACATTACACACACACATACATACTTACACACACATCCAGCATTATTGGAGCCCACATAGACTCTTTCTGCCTCTGACCCCAAAAGGCTCAGGAGTCTGTGTGTCTCTTCCCAATGGGTGGGTGATGATGCCTCTATCAACCAGCATCTACAGACAGGGAAGAAACAGGTACAGTGGAGGGAACTGAACTTGGGGACGGGGAAGGGGACCACAGCCCACATCTGCATGTTGAGGAGCTCACAGTTTCCAGGGTAGTATTTCCTCTCCCCCAAATGGGAGATGGGCTGGAGGAGGCATGTTCCTACCACCACACTGGCTGGATCTCATGGGGCACAATACAAACAAACCACTTTGTGGGGCAGAACAGAGAGCCCTAAAAGGGCTAGTCTGCATTGAGGGAATCACAGGTTTGATCCTCAGAACCATATGAACCCCTGAGCACTGCTAGATGTGCTTCCTACCATGCAGCAAAGCAAACAAAATCCAACACTCTTGGAAATTAAAAAGTCTTCTAAAAGTGGTTTTCAGGGGCTGGAGCAATAATAGCACAGAGGCTAGGGCATTTGCCTTACAAACGGCTGACTCAAGTTCTATATTCAGCATCCCAAATGGTCCCCTGAGTCTGCCAGGAGTAATTTCTGAGAGCAAAGTAACCCCTGACTGCAGGAATAACCCCTGAGCTTCCATGGGTGTGGCTCAAAAATAAACAAACTAGAAAGTGGTTTTCAACCACTGGTTTGCATATTGGTGCCAGTCCACAGAAATTCACTTGACAGGGGCAAGATTGATAATATAATAGGTAGCATACTTTTCTTGCATGGGATCAACTCGGGTTCAGTTCCCAACATTCCATATAGTTCCCTGATCAATGCAAGGAGTGATCTCTGAGTGCAGAGCCAGAAGTAACTCCTGAGTATTTCCAGGTGTAGTGAAGAGAAAGAAAAGAAAGGAAGAAAGGAAGGAAGGAAAAAAAGGAAGAAAGGAAAGAAAAATGAAAGGAAGAACAAAGAAAAAGAAAAAATTACCTTGCCAATCTGAGAAAAAAAATCTACAGTTGTCACATGACCTGAACCAGTTGACCCCCTGTAGGCACAGATGCCCTGAATTCTTCAGGGGTTTTCTTACAAGTATTATAGCCCTCATTGCTTGGATCTTACCTTGAAGTTAAGGAATGGGTTGTTCATTTTGTTGTGTCCTCCCACCCCCCAAACTGTGGTAACTTGGAAATCTATAGTATCAGGTCTAAAGCCACACCACGGCTGAGGGGTCTCCTGGCCATGGCCTCTTCTATTGACCTTGCCTTGCACACCCACCAGGCTTTGATCATTTTGGAAGCAGCAGACCACAAAGGCAGGCCTCTGAGATGGTGTTCAGATGCCAACAGAGGATGAGAAAAAATTAGAGAAGCATAAGGTGGGAGTAGAACATGCTTCCCACTGATTCAAAGTGTCCCTCATTTGGGTTCTTCCTATCCATCCAAGCAATGTCATTCAAGTTGCATTATTCATAAGGCAAACACACACCATATATTTATGAAAAGTAGAGACTTTCCTGTATTTCAGGTTGATTATGAAGTTAAGATCATTACAAACAGCTCATAAAAAAGCTTCGGCATGATAAAATAGTTACCGTGTGGTTTTTCTTATTTCCTTTTTTTTTTAAATAAAAATCAATAATACTAAAGCATTTTGTTCCCTACAGATAATGTGTAAAGGGTGAGGGTGAGGAGCTATGTGTTGGGGGGGTTCTTTTTTTTAATTAATATCTTTATTTAAGCACCATGTTGGTGGTTGTTTCTAAGATGTATTAAGAGATTAGGTTCTGACATGGCCCCAACATTATCCCAAAGTGACCTCACATTTTTGTCCAGGAGAAGCAAGTGGCGCATGAACTGACTGTGGTTGTGGGATTCTGGCCAGAGTGTCATAGGGACAAATCAGCCTGTGACAAGCTTCCTCTGTGAATTGGCGACCCTTTGCAGGCCCATTAGTCCTGCCTGTGAGCTCAAGGAGCAAGGTGACCTCTGGGTTCTGGCACCTGCTCTGCCTTTATATCTAGTGCCTGTGGGATGGGATGGAGATTTAGGAAATCACTCTCTATAACACTCAATAATCACCACAGTTCTCTGCTAAGACCTAAAAATGCAGGACTGCTTGGACCCTGTGGTGCTGGAGATATGCAGGGCTACACAAAGAGATGCTTAGGGGAATCCTGTGGTGCCAGAAAGCTTTACCTCTCAACTGTCCCCAAGACGCCCCCTTTCCTGTTTTTCAAGGTTTGTAGGGACACATGAGGTTTTATTGTCTTTGTGATATCATCACTTGTGGCCAAGTCTCCCAAAACAAGAGCAGGAGACATGGTACTCTGTTGAGGACCCACATGCCATGATTCTGTTGGGGATCTGGAGTCCCACCTGTGTCCTCATTCCCTATCCATGCCCTCTGCCCACCACAGCCTCTCACTTGGTTTAGTCTCATCTTCCCAGTGAACTGCCCTGCCTTCAATCTTGCTTTCCCTGGAAGCAGGATCTTTCCAGAAGCTAACAGATCCATTTAATTTTCTTGTTGAATTCACTGGGGGCAGGGCCAGGGGGTCAGAGAGATAGGCTCAATGCACTAAGTATGGACTTTGCATATGGGAGACCCATGTTTGATCTCTGGTACTGTGTGGTCCTCCAACACCACTGGGAGTATCCTTCCTTCTGAACACAGAGCCTGGAGTTCCCTCTGAGCACTACTGGGTGTGGTCCCCTTCCTTTGCTTCCCAAAAAGCAACATTAGGGTCCTTTTTACATAGGGAAGGTTCTCAAGACCAGATATGATCTATTCCAGCCTGACTCCAGTCACACTTTCATGTACCCCTTAGGCTCACTGTTTTCTTCACACCTTCCCCAAACTCTTTCCACTTCCCTCACCCAAACCCCATCACCCCCAGATGTTTCAGCTGTTTCTCTAATAAGTAAGGGAGCATCTTCTGCGAGCAAACACACAGGTTTGGAGCCAGGGTCGCCTGAGTTCAAGTCTTGGCTTAAGCCCTCTCCCCAACAGTTCGTAGGGCCAAATTTTAGTGAAACACTCCAACAAGCCAAGTTAAATGCTAGTTCCTTTGCACAGAAGGGAAAACTGAGGTCACAAAGCTCAGCACATGCAGAGCAGCTGGCTTCATCTCTGCTACAGCTACCTTGTTGCTCCTGCATGAATCCATGAACTCCCCACCCCACCCCACACACACACCTGAGACCCCATTTCCCTCTCCTAACAGGGACTCTCTTCCTTTTGTGGTGCTTTCCTGCTTTCTTGGCAGGAAGTGTGTCTGGAAACCACAGGATTTCACTTATTATCCAGTGATGATCTCTCTGTGTTCCCCAGCTGCTGGGGCCTCCACGCACATAAAGTGGGGAGAGGTAGGGGAGAGGCTCCTGAGAGGTTAGTGGTTAGCCAGGTCCCTTCAGGTTAAACCAACCTGCACTCCATACTGTAGAAATCTGGCAACCAAACACTTCTGCTTCATGAAAATCTCAAGAGATAGTCCAAGGGGTTAAGGCCTTGCTGATGGCCAATGCAGGTTTGATCTCCAGCATAGTATATAGCTCTCCAAGTCTCACTAGGAATGATCCCTGAGCACAAAGCACAGAGCTCTGAGCACCTCTGGGTTTAATCCTCAAACCCAAAAGGTTGAAGATCCCCCACCTTAAAGTGTCTGAGGATTTATATGAAGTTGGGACTTGGGAGAGGGTCCTGGGGCTAGAGCACATTCTCTGCCTGCAAGAGCTCTTCCTTGTCATCTGTACCAGCACCCCCCTAAATTAGCTCTTAACCCACCAGGTCCTTTAGGATGGGCCCTCCCTTCACTTCCCTATCTCCCTGCCTTCAGATGCTCTGGCTATAAGCCACTTCTTTTAACATCCCCAAAGCTACTAGGTTCTGTCTTTCTAATAGGCTGTTCTCATTTTTTGGAATTTTCTCTCCAGGCCCTGTGTCAGTGTAACGTCTACTAATGCACCTTCATATCTTAGCTTGAGCCTTATTTCTCTTTACACATCTTCCAGAGCTGCATGTTTAGAGTCAGGGAACACAGGTTAGTTTCCTTTAGATGATATTCTGCAGCCTATGTCCTGCTCAGCACGACAGAGTCCTCCCCTCGACCTCAAGTCTCTAGGGAAACTGGTACCATCTGCCAATTCTTCCTGAGCTTGCAGCTGTCCACATTTCTATCTTGGGTTTTTCAGTGCTACCTAGTTTGGATTCTTTCAATAGCCACTCTTCATTGAACCTCTACTACAGGTCAGACATGAAGAAGATGCCAAGCAAAACAAGGACAGTATCTGCTCAGGCAGCATCTAGTGAACCACACTGGACAAGTAAAGAAGTCCCTAAATCTGATCTCAGTTGAATGTCGGGCCCAGGGAATATGGATGGAGAATAGACAGCATCATTTCATGAGGTTTTTGTGGGTTCAGTGATTTATGGCTTCTGAGTGGTACTTGAAGGGAGAGAATCAACCTGGAGAGTATCTTGGGGAAAGGAGCAGCAGAGAGGAGCCTGCTGGCCTGGTTGGGAGAGGCTTAGTAGTACCACATGACTGGAGACTGGGCTTGTCAGGTTCCAGAAGGTGGGTGGAGTCATTTGCGGGTCTATGAGGGTGACTGTAAGACCTTCAGCATCAGTCCTGAGTTGCCAACTGCAGACTAACTGCAGGCCAATCCAGGCCAGCTACAGGGCTGTTAGCCTAGATGTCTGCGGCATGGGGTGAGGTGGGATTGGGGAGTCTTTGGATGCAAGACCAGAGAGTGGAGTACCAGGGTGGCTGCAGGGAAACTGTGAGACTACATCTGCTTCAGAGAGGAGACCCCTGCTCAGTCCCCTGCCCTGTGGGGTCTATGCAAGGAAGAATAAACAAGCCCTTTCCCTTCTGCTTATTAGGAATTGGTGCCTCTGATCTATAGCCTTACAGATCTTTATTTTCAAGAGGGTATTTTGTTGTGCATTTTTTGTTTTGTTTTGTTTTGTTTTGAGATGCTTCCCTGTTCTCCAATAGTTTTTCAAAGATAGAGCTATTTATTTCATCTTATTTATTTTTCTTTTCTGGTGCCAGGATTGGACACTGGAAGCTCATACACAGGAAACTGTGATCCAGGATTGTGATCCAGGAGCTGTGAACTTAGAGGGAGAGACTGAAAAGTTCTTAAACCACACAGTCCCTTCTGTTCCACCCACCCCTTCATTGTTGCTGTTTCTGGGATGACTGGGCAGGCTGGAGGGGGAGGGAGACTCTGGTTGGCAGGATGGCAGGAGAAGGGTGACCAACTGCCAAAGAGGATCCCCCTCTGCCAATCTCTGCATTCCCCCTTAGTTTTGACTCCTGATTCCTATTTAGTCTCTTTGTGGGCACCTGACCCCTCTGTTCCCCGGGACTATGAGTCTGTTGGAGAAGAAACTAACTTTTGATCTAAAAAAATAATTTTTGTAGCCAAATCCTCTGTTCTTCCTCCCCAAATAGAAGAAAGTCATTTCCAATAAAGAACTAAGAGGAGAGGAGGTGTCCAAGAGGGGGAGGGGTTTGACCATTATCTGCCCAATGGAGGGAAAGTAACCCTTTTGACACTGAAGCCAAGAGAGGGAAGCAAGTGTCTCTTTAGCCCAGCCTGCCAATTTCTGGAAGAAGGAGGGGGTACTTCTTCTCTTTCTAAGTGTTTCTTATGAGCTGCAAATCAAAAAAGATTTTTTTCTCCTTTCTCCCCAATAACTGCTTCGTCCCAGAACTCTGAAGGCCAGCCCCATGGAGTGGAGTTTGCCTCTTGAAATGCTGGTCTCTCTGCTGCTTTTTTCATTCCCGGAGGAGCCTGGGCTGGCTGAGTAGCACTTTTGTGGCTGGTTCGAGGGGAGCCGGGCAGCTGGATAAATGAGCAGACGGGCAGGCAGCCCTCCGGCTGCCTTTGTGTGGACTCAATGAAGCCTGCCTAAAGAACGCCACACGCTGTTCCAGCCACTGATCTAACATTCCGCAACATCCCAGCTTCCAAACTCCCTTTCATGACTCCAGAATCCCCCTTCTCCCTTTCAGCCCAGGAAGGCGGGACACTGGGAAGTGGGGGGAGTAGATGGGGCTTCATGGAGTGGGGGGCCAGGAGAGGCAGCTCTGGACCACTCCTGGAGGAAATGTTCCATTTTGTTCTTTAGGGCCCAAGCACAAGGCCCAATCTCTTCTCCCATTATGTCCTTTCCCAGAACTGTTTTCTCAGCTGAAATATAGCATGTGGGCGACTCTGAAATCATTTGAAGGATGATTCTGGGAATACCTCCCAGTGCTATTATGCTGCCTGGGCCCAGCAGTAATGACAGGTCACCAGGGTCACCCCTGGCAGTCTGTTGGGTAGGTGGAAAGGAGAATGAAATGCTAGATTTCAAAGTTTGGAATTCATGGATACCAGGTGTGGGCTCTAGTCCTATGAATTCTCTAGGCTGAGGGTTTTTTATTTTGGAAAACTATGAGAGGGGTCAGAGAGATAGTACAATAGGTAAGGGCTTGCCTTTCTCATGGCCTATTCAGGCTTGATCCCCAGCACCCCTTTATGGTCCCTAAACTCCACCAGGAGTGACTTCTAAATGCAGAGCCTGGAGTAAGCTGTGAGCATCACCGGGCATGGCTGACAAGAGAAAAGAAATACGAGTGAGCCATTGGAGGCCAAGTTCTCTCATGTAATCTGTTTAAGCCCCTGCCCTCCTGAAGATGAGGAAGTGAAACTGGTACCCTGTACTGAATAAGCTGGTACCCTGCACTGAATAAGGCATAGACACTCAGCACTTACCATCCTAGTAAGTCCCAGGGAGAGCGATGGATGAGAAGATGAGAACCGCTACAAAAGGCGATCTGAGGTAACTAGGCCCAGATTGTTACCTCCAGAAACACTGGGAGGCCTCCTTGCCTTACTCAGCAAACAGGCTCAGTTTCAGTTATACTCCATGTCTGAAATCGGAATCTGACTTCATGTCCACATCTGGTGCTCAGAGGTAGTTGTGGAGGGGGGCTTTGGTGGGTTCCATTGTTTTAACCAACCCCTAATAAACAAAGACCTGCCCCTGACCAGAGCTGGCTTTTGGGAAGCTAAGGTTAAGGGGTTCTGTGCCACCTCCTGCACTTTGACAGTAGCATATGGTGGTGTAGACTCTGGTGCCAGGGACACATACTCTAATAGCTGCCCAGCCAGTCCTCCTGTCTCACAGCAGAAGTCTTTTGGGACAAGGGAAAAGAAATTCTTTATCTATTTGTTTGGGGGCCACATCCCTCTCTGGTCAGGGCTTACTCCTGACTCTGTATTTAGGAATCACTCCTGGCTGGGGCTCTGGGATCCACATGGGTGCTGGGAAAAGAACCTAGTGAAGCATGTAAGGCAGGCACCTCCCTCTGTACTCTAGCCCCTAGAAGTGTTTTTAAAAGAAAGAATGTGAGAAAGACAGTTCAATGACAAATAATGTTTCATATGATATAGAAGTCTTGTAGCTTTACTTAGACATGTAATCTTTCTTTCTTTAACAAAAGAGCAATGGTTAGTGGCAAGGTTGCCTAAAGGATTTCTAAATGCCACAACTTTAAGTCTAAAAGTGGAAGACTTACTTCCTTTTCATTTTTCTTTTTTTCCTGATGGCCACAGCTGTGCAGTGCAAGGGATCAGACTCTGGTCTCCTTCAGGCAAAGTCCAAGCTATGGCCCTTTACACCATCTCCCCAGACCTAAGAGGCTGCTTTTTTTTTTGGGGGGGGGCACACCCGTTTGATGCTCAGGGGTTACTTCTGGCTAAGTGCTCAGAAATTGCCCCTGGCTTGGTGGGACCATATGGGACGCCGGGGGATCGAACCGCTGTCCTTCCTTGGCTAGCGCTTGCAAGGCAGACACCTTACCTCAAGCACCACCTCTCCTGCCCCCTAACTGGCTTCTTTCAAGACAATCTCATCCCCTTAATCGGATGATCTGGGGAAGGTTTTTGAAGCACCTCAAGGATTCCACCTGAAAATAGTAGCTGGCCTGAGTAGTTTGACTATGCTGACATCACTCTACCTACTCAATAATTCTTTTGGGGGAGGTCTCCCAAGCAGGGTTTAGGAGTTAGTATTCCTGGAGCTACTTGACCCAGCTATGTAGGCTTCATAACTCAGTGCTTAGCTCAGCTATTCTAGGGTCATCAGAGCCAAACACAGTGGGAGTCTGGGGGACACATGGTGCCAGAGATCATACTTAGGCTCTAGAATATACTGAATGCCCTTTGTATGGTCTCCTTAGCCACTTGACAATTTCTTTTTGGGTCACACCCATGGACTCCTGGCTATGCGCTCAGAAATCACTCCTGGCTTGAGGGGGACCACATGAGTTGCCAGAGGATCGAGCCGTGGTCCATCCTAGGCTAGCGCTTGCAAGGCAGATGCCTTACCACCGCTTCAGTCCCATTGACAGTTTTTTAAATATGACCCACTAGAGACTGTAGGGCCACAATTTTCCAAGTCCCACCAAACAGATCATGAAGGGGATTCCAAAAAAACACAAAGAATTTGCATCTGTGGACTGGGATGGAAATGACATCTTAAATCAGTCATGGGGTAGAGGCCACTTCAGAGAGGCCACTGGGAATCTGCAGCTCCTTGCAGGGAACCATCAACAGCAACACTGAAGGATTTTCAGATCCCCATGCAAGCCCAGTCTGACAGGAGGAATGGTGACATGTGTGACTGTGACAGACAGTCATCGCATACCAACTTAGCTGGAAGGAGGTGAGTTACATAAGACACGTGTTAAGTCAAAATTGGAATAATTCTGAAGATGGTAACAAGAGAGGGTGAGGTGGGGATGGCAGTGTGTGTGCGTGTGCTATAGGGAATTTTTAGAACAATTATTCTCAAAATTGTTCAGAAGAAAGAGCAACTAGGAGGTTTGAAACATGGCTATGTTAGGAAGGATCTATTCAAAAGTTTTTAAAAGCATGGCATGCTGTATGGCAAATGGAAATCTCTACCCTAGATAACATGCCTCAAGTCCATATGGACTGGACACTGTTCTAAGGCAATCTTCTGAACAGACTTTCTCCAGGTGGGGACCACCACTGCCTATTTTACAGAGGTAAGAACTAAGACCTGGAGCTCCTAAGAACCTGCCTGAACTCTCAGTGGTGTGCAAAGGCAACAGTATTCACACCCAAATAGTCTGATGTCTCGTTTTTTGTACTATATGTCAGGAAAGACATGGGAGAAAAAATAATAATAAATCTGGTGTGGAACTGGAAGAATTGTGAAGACTTTGGGAGAGTTAGAGAAACCTGGGGCTAGAAAGATTGTGCAGGGTTATAGTCCTTGTCTTATACAAGGCTGACTTGTGTTTTTTCCCTGTCACCTCATATGATCCCCTAATCCCTGCCATGAATAACCGATAAGCATAGATCCAGGGGACGCTCCTTAGTCCTTCCAGGTATGGCCCAAACCTGCAACCCATAAAGAAAAGACAAGAATAGATACTGGCATCTGGTGTCAATGATTGCTGGGAGTAGATCTCCATGACAGACCTAGGATGTTTCATGCATCCCAGGAAAGAAGGAGCACAATATCCAAGGATAGGCCACCCCCAGAGTAAAACTACCTATGATCTTAAGCAACATGGAGAAAAAAAAGAACTGAGGAGAATTCTGTTCAGATACATGCACCTGCCACCCAGGCTGCCTTGCTCAGTCTCCCCACCTCCACCTCGCACTGCCTCCTGCCCCTACACAGGCACCCTGTACACCCCAGATCCTGTCCTGTTCTAAACATAATGTCTGGGAGAACCTTCAGTCTTTTTGACTCAATTTCCTCATCTGCACCCACAGCTTGCTAAGACACCTTAAGAGAGTAAGCTGGTTTACAGCTAGGTGTGAAAACTGATGTGTACTGAGGTACCATCTTATCCTGGACCATGTATCTGGCCATCAGTGGGAGGGATCCAGGGGTCCAAGACCTTGGCAGGACTTTGAATAGAAGAGCAGGACTGTGTGGGAGGCTGAAGTGCTACACTCACCATGGCCCTGTGGACTGGAGCCAGTCTGGGACTCTGCCTTTTCCTAACCAGCTCAATAAAGCACTGACCATAAACCCTGCCTCCTTCTCAGTCTCAGCCACCATTTCTGCTATTCCTGCCCCTGGGCTCCCAGTTTGAAAGCTTTCTATCCACTCTTTGAGAATTCCAGTTCCACACCATAACTGATAAAGGGAGATGAAATGGGCAGGGCTATCAAAAGGTAAACATTTGCTTCTAAAATCACAGCAGGTAGGGTGTTTGTCTTGTTAGCGCGCGCTGATGTAAGTTTGATCCTCAGCATCTTATATGGTACCCTGAACTCACCAGGAATAATTCCTGAGTGCAGAGCCAGGAGTAACTCTAGAGTGTCACAGGATGTAGCCCCAAAATCAATAAAAAAAAATCAAATCATTTCAATAAGCCTTGGGGGTGGGGTAGGGTATAGGGTCCAGCATGGAAATTAGCATGAACAAGACTGAACTATATATTCAAAAGTGGCAAGAACAGCATGTTCACAGTTTGATCACAAGGATAAAAGATACTATACAAAGGTGATGGATTGTAACTTCATTGGAGAAATTGTATTATACCCTCTCCAGAGACTAAAGCAACCTGGCGTCCCTGTGCCAAATCACCAGTGTCTGTATCCCAGTAATCAACAATCATATGTGATCTAGGAATAATATAATAAAAATATAAATAAAATCAGAATGCACATATTTTAAATCACCATTGTATGGATGAGGATCATAGTAGAGGGCTCTGGATGCTGCAATGAATCCTCTAAGAACACCTACAGGGCCAAATAACACTTGTGGAGCTTCTACCAAACATCAACCTTCCTAGCCTTGCCTCTCCAAACCCCTCAGAGGGAGAGAGAGGGGGACTTGGAACTGAGATGGAGTTTTAGGTTAGAATGGAAGGAACTTTTGAATAGCTGAGGCTCTCGGGGAAGATGTAAGGGCAGCCCAGGTATAGGGACAGAGAGTGAGTCTCTCCAGCCTCTGGGATCCACAGCCAGGTCCCACTGGCCCTGAAACAAGATCTCAATCTATAGATGGGTGCATCAAAATAGATGCAAGACCAATTTATGTGGTTTCAATAAGGATTAAAAGAATTCTCACAAGCTCCATGACGACGATATCCTGGGCACATAGGAACAGACTAGATCATTCCTCCCTCACCATAAATCCCAGAGCTTCTCTCACATCAGATCTATTCCAGGGCTTGGGAGCCCAGGATTCGTAAAGAACAAGCCCATCCTCATAGACTTTTAGAGAGTAAAAACTTAAATGGTGGTCTCACCTCCATACTGGATCATCATGTGACAATGTGGGGGGGGTCACAAAATTTTTAACACAAATTTCTTTATTACTTTTCATATCTATTTAAGTTTTGTTTCTGGGTCATGACCAGTGGACTACTCCCTGTTCAGTGTTCACTCCTAGAGGTAAATATGGGGGACCGTGCAGTGGCAGGAATTGAACTGGGGCCTCACACAGCATGTGCTCAGCCGACTTATTTATTTAAAATCAATCTATTTTATTTATTATTTATTAATATTTTGTCATTTTTGGAGGCCTTACCCAGCAAAGCTCAGGGTTTACCCTGGCTCTGCACTCACAGATCGCTCCTGGTGGTGCTCAGATCATATAGGTGTGGTAGGGATTAAATTTAGATTAGTTGCATGCAATGCAAACACCTGATCTGCTATAATATCACTTCAGCCACCAAATAAACCCATTTTAAATATCAACATGCCTGGACTGTGTAAAAAACTTTCTCAGGTAACAAGGGGATCTGTGAGTGTAAAAAGTTTGAGGCATTTGTCTAGAAAAGGTGATAAATGGATGTGATGATTTTGTAGATTGATTCTTGGATATGACTATTATGTCATAAGTTGGTAACTGCCAATGATATGTATGTAATTAGCACATGCTAATTGCTAATTAGGATGGTATTAGGTACTAAATACTATAAATAAAAAGGAAGCCTGGGAAGGAACAGGGTAAAAGGAAAGTGGGGCATCTTTGAGCCATGATGGGTTTTCCCTTGCTAAAATCCTTGATGGACTTTAACATCTTTTAAAATGTTACCACATCAGGAATACATACCTTGGCAAAATGCACACCCAGCATGCAGGAATCATTGGTTTGATTCCTGGCATCAAGAAAAAACCCATACCACCCCCAAAGAAAAGCTCTTAGAAGCCTGCCCTATATCCCTCCACTTTCTTGGAGTAGGATTATGCCCATGTAAGGGCCCGAGAAATGGGAAGGGGCTCAAATCTGGAGCACCTTTCCATGCCCTGCCTGCACAAACCAGCTCAGCGAGCAGCAGCTCCAACAAAACTAGAAGTCACTCTCCCTCTGTTACTGGAAGTCAGGGCTTGGGGATCCCCTCCACACAATGTGGCCTTTCCTACTGCAGGCTTTCCTGGCAGCAAAGTCACTGTTGTCACCTTCAGGAGTGACTGCCAGCTTGAGGGGTGGGCGCAGGTGAGAAGGTAGGAGAGACCTGGGCAGGAGCCCCATTGCTGAGCATTGTTTTACCTGAACCCATAAGGTGGTCTGTGCAGTAAGGCTAAGAAGAGATAATGGATTTGTGGCGGTTCTGTGTGAAAACTTTCATAGATAAATCCTGAGTTGGGACCGATCTGCTCTGAGGCTGCCCACAGTGACAATAGCCCAATCGTGCTCTCTCTCTTTCTTCCCCCTTTTTAGTTTCTTCTCACCTTTTCTATCTCTCCCATTCTCTCCTCTGCACTCTACCTCTCTGTCCTCTCTTTCCCTTTTTTTCCTTCTCTCTGCCTATCTCTCCCTTCTTTTCTCTCTCCCCCTTTTCCTCTTTCGCCCCCTCTCTCAAGGATGCAATGTGTATGGGGGTTTAATTCCCCCAACTCTTGAGAGGAGCCTCAGTGGCACCCTCTACCTGCTGCAGGAGGAGGAGGATACCCCCCAGTTCTGGTACTGGTTCTTCAGAAAGCTTCTGCATTGGTTCCTTTAATGTCCCTCAGAGTCCTTTTAAGTTTCTTGACTGACGAGGAGGTGCTTGGCTGCTTTCATTACCGTTGGTGGCTAGCTGGTACAGTAATTCTGAGTGAAATGTCTTGTTTGGAGAAAGAATTTGATAAGGCATTTGGGAATAAGTGGGGCCTAGTAGGGGAACTTAGAAAATCTAGTGGAGTGTCCAGGAGGAAAGAGAGTCAGGAATGAATTGAGGGGCTGGGACAAGACGGGGGTGCTGGGTTGTGTAGGGCCTGTTAGTCTCCAAGGCAGTGAGAAGGCTTAAAAGAGCATTAGACAGGGATGTCTGCCCTAAAAGATGTTTGGTATATGATGCCCAGATTAATTCTAGTCTACTGCAAGCTCACTACTCTACTGTTAGAACTCTACTGCTAGAGTTCCCCTAAACTGTTTTATTTTTTTTCGGGGGGAGGGGGACACGGTGATGCTCAGGGATTATTCCTGGTTATGAGCTCAGAAATTGCTCCTGGCTTGGGGGGACCATATAAGTAGTCGGGGAATTGAACCATGGTTTGTCCTAGGTCAGCAACATGCAAGGCAAATGTCCTACCGCTACACCATTGCTCAGCCCCTCCCTAGCTTTTTTATGCAAAGCCAAAAACATGCCTAGTTCAACTCTGATTCTAGATGGTATAGAACAAGGATGTCTATAATAATGGAAGTTCCATCTGCACTGGTCAAATGACAGCCTCAAGTGACATGTGGCTACTATAGTGGCAATGTGGCTACTGTAACTGAAGAGCTGAAAAATTAGGGTTGGGGTTACATTTTATGGAGCTTGGTGACTTAGAGGCCACTCCTGGTAGTGCAGGTCCTATAGGAGGGTCTTTTAGTGATCAGGATCCAGTATTGGGATGCTTGATCAGGTCTGGTAGGACTGGATGTCTTAAAGGCCACATATGTTTTGTAAGTGTTTGGGAGATGGAGAAGGAAGAAGGGCACATTGTACCAGGAATTAAAGTTGGAGCCTCACACATGT
>PVKC010009766.1:0-26433 GCA_004027635.1 Crocidura indochinensis | reverse complement strand
CAGGTGAGACCATCTTACCGAGAGACCGGGGTCCTGGTCCGTAGCTTGGCTCAGCAGAGAGGAGAGGAGAGGCAGAGCATGGCCGGTTGTGGTCTTTATGTTTCTGGGATCCCCAATCACACGGCTCGATCAGTCCCACGTGGGTCGGGTGAGACCATCTTACCAAGATACCGGGGTCCCGGTCCGTAGCTTGGCTCAGCAGAGAGGAGAGGAGAGCCATTATTCCTTATTTTAATGTCTCAGAAATTGTTCACTTAAGTAACTGTTTTCATTTTTTCCTTTTTTGTTTTAAGTTTAATTAATGAAACCTCTTATTATTCATTTAAGATACGCATTACTTTCTATTCAGCTTCAGGAAACACAATTGTTCCAGAAACATTTGTGCACACATAAACAATTTTCTTTTTGTGTTCCAAAACTTATTGGTCTAAATTTTGTTGTGCATTTTTAATAATATTTCTATAATTTGCCTCATTCATCTATCTGGTAAATATTTTAAATTATCTCGGGCCTTTGGAGGATTTGTGCAATGAATTTTTTTCTTCACCAGAGTATTAAAATAATAATTTTACCTCTGATAACTTCTTTATAGATAAGTCAGTTTATAGCATTTTCAGTCAGTTATAATTTGTGGACTTAGGTCACAACTTTAAAACTATAACTATCACGTATCAAAGTTCATTGCAAGTCAGTACACTTCCATCACTTCCAGTTCCAGAAAATACTTGTCTGCTTTTGTTCACTATTACCATGTGACTCAATATGGACCCTTGCTCCCAAAACATCCATTTTGATCTCACTTTCTGAAGAGAAGGGTTATAGGAAAAGAAAGAACAGATGAGTAATTAATGCCAGGGCACTAGTGAATTTCTTGATGGGTTGGTCTCCTGAGGCATACCCGACTGTATCTACAAACATAAACAAATAGGTTTTGGGTGAGAATGTATACTGAGAGTAATCTGTCTTTATGATTACTCTCTGGGACAAAATAGTTGTTCTTGTCTAATATTTATATTTTACCTGTTTTCAATTCCACTGTCAGTTCCTACTCCCATGTCTATGGAGTTTGGTGACTTATATCAAAACTGACTACTTCTTGCTCAAATAAACCATTATCCCATTTCTTTGAGATTCTATGATAAAGAATTTTTTCCAAAGATATTTATCTTTTATTTTCATTCATTCTCACTTGTCTGTTTAGTCCAAGTAGAAAGTCTACATCTCTTTAAATTTAGCAAAATCCAATATTTCTATCATGTCTTAAGTTTTAACGTCAAATCCATGACAAATCTATACTCTGGAATGCTGTCCAAAACGCATTTATCCCACAGACGACTCAAAAAATATTAGTGCTGCAAATATTGAAGAATTTCTAAGAAATGTTCTTAATTAAATACAACTTCTACACAACTGGCAAATAAGTCTGCTGAATTTTGTGATATACACTTCCCTAAAATATCTATTCTATATTTTCATTGAGTTCTCAGTCACCAAAATTATATCAGACCATAAACATTTCAAGGCTTGATATTCTAACAATTCCACTCAGAAGGAGAACAAAACTATGGGGTATAGTACATTGAGACACAAAAAAGTCTCTCAGTTATTATCAAAACTTCACATATCTGTAAAATAAAATATTTAAATTGTCAATGTTTATTTAAAAACACAATGACTTTCTTTGAATTTATTTCAGTAATTCAAAGTACCACTTTTTTACATTTTCACCTGAACATTTATGACATTTACCTTGATTTGTTAAGAAACATACTGTGGAATTTAAATAGAAACTATTTTTAATTAAAATAGAGACAGACAAATCCATTCCTAATTGATAATGGCTCTTGGCCTATAAGATACTCCTAAGAGTAGTCAGTCATATTTGACTAATATCTAATCCAAGGTGATATATCCAGTATAGTCAACCCATACTCCAAATAAAACAAAACAGCTTAATTGTGTTTCATAATTTTGCTTTCCTGATGGTGGCAAGAGAAGATAGACCAATCTCTCTAATTTTACTTTCTTTACTTCCTAGACCCTAATCACCCCATTTCAAATTTTCTAATTTGTGTCTGTTATTTTCAGCTTAGCACAGTTTTTGAAATTCAGGAGAGTTCCTTGTGATCACTGAACTCTTTAGCTATGGATAAGCTCTCAATTTATTTATGGATACTGAACATAACCCGCAATCATAAATATTGAAATTAGAACAACCAATGATGTGTTACTTTATATCTTGCAGATTTACAAAATTTGGAAAATGAGAAAATGCCAAATGCTGTTAAGGATATGTAAAAAAAATCCCTTTAACTGTGAGAATCAAGTCTGATAGGAACATTCTCTAGAAAAATAGGGCTCTAAGAGAAACTATTAAATGTCTATACCTAGACTTATTGGTATTTGACTCTGATAAAAATCCAAGCAGTTTTGTTACATATCTCTCTGTTTCGAAAATTTTTCTATGATGTATAGTTTTCATAAGAAGAATAACTTGTTTTGTTAAAACTATAGATAAATTGCATCCAATAAAATTTTTACTCTTCTAAATGATTGATTTCAATGTTCCCTTGAAGTTAATATACCCTGTTCAAGGTCACACAAAACAAATAATCCATACCAATATGGGTTGAGAGAATAACTCACATCCAGGTGGCCAAGAATTTTCTCTGCCATTGTTATAAACATTTTGTGCTCTGTGCAGAAAGCATATTTAAATGTTGTTCTTTTATTATCTAAGAATTATAATTAGTCTGATGACATCCTCTTTTGGATAAAGATGGTAAAATTTAGGTATAGAACCATTTAGTATACTATGTTTCTAAAGCTGTAGTAAAACTAAATTAATAAGGCCTTAAACCATTAAGAAGTAATTGAAAATATAAAGCAAAAGCTAACACCTAACTAATGGACTTCGAGGGAGCATGAATATAATTATTTTAATGTTACAGAAGTTGCAGGAGTAGCCTTTAAATTAGTAGAAGATTTTAAGTTGCTAGAAGACGTCATGAAACTAATAGAAAGTGTGACATGGGAGTGGTAAGAAAAAATGATTTTAATTCAATTAAAAGAAGTCACTAAAAGAAAGCTTGAACAAGACCAACTAGACTTCTTCATTAGATATTATTCAAGTAAGACTTGTGAAGCTGAGGTGGAATTTTCTGGTGTTTACAAAGGGCATAAAGGTCAATTTTTTCTATCAGAGCTAACACAGTGATTAATGAAAAATTAAATTGACAATCACTTCTATTTTTAAACTCAATTCTCATTGATTTAAATAACTGTTCTTTTATTGATATAAATATTTTATATCTTATTGCTTTGGAACACAATATTTTCACCTCTGTATGTCAGCATCATTTGAATGTTCATCAATTCTAAGCAAAATATTTCTCACACAATTAAAAATAACTACCTATTTATAATGCTTTCATTTATTTGCAAAGAAGTTATTCCTTACCTACATGTACTATACATCTATACATTTTTCGGCCTTCACTATGATTTTCTGGACAGTGACTATTTCAAAATCATAACATGAGTACTAAAATGAAAACACTTAAAACACATCCTCTTAAAGTTAATTTATGGCCCTATTTGAGGACCATTGCTCCATGGGTGTAGATACTTCACTTCCTCTCCTCAAAGATGAGGAATGTTGGTCCAAATTAATTTAATTATACAGCAATAATAAATTCCTTGTAATGGTAGATAGGTCTGGAGTGCATGATTTCCATATAGAATTTCTGAATTTGATCCCAACATAGTCTCTCCAAGTATTACTGAACATTGGCCAAAAACAAAAGTATAAGATTTAAATTTTTAAATTGTTCTAATTATGAAATTATTGAAAGTAATAGGAGCCTAAGACTAGTGACACCCATTTCCATTCCCAAAGCTAGAGGAGCTGATAGTTCTTGCTAAATTTGTCCCTTTTATTTCCACTATTGCCTGCCTAGAATTTTGATTATGGTTTCAGGCATTGCAAGAAAAATGTTTTCTTGTTCTCTTTGGAAGTCATTTTGCTTAACACCAAAAGTTTCTTAGACCATATATTTTCCTTCAAGAAAGAAAAGAGGTTTTGGTCTGAGCTCAGAGGAAAATTATCTAAACCATCTACAGACTGCCTTTGTACTATTTTTTGTTTAATATTTCTTTCTGAGGTAAGGATACTTCTATGATATGATCTCTACTAACAGTTTTTCAAGCTGGTTATTCATCAGCACAATGTTATAAGTGTTTATAATCTCTAGAATTTATTCATAGCTTAACTGAAATTTTATACCAACTGATTAATAATTCCCCATCTCCCACCTTCATCATGGAAAACATTATTTTACTTTTTGTTTCTGTGAATTTCTTTATTTTAGATACCAAATATAAGTACAGTTGTAAAGTTCTTGTTTTTCCATGACTGACTTATTTCACTTTGTGCAATGACATAGAAGTTTTTCTACAATATTAAACGTTTTGTAGTTTTCTTACTTTTAGTGAACTTTACTTGGGGAATGGCCATGCACTGCAGTGCTTGGGTGCTACTTTTGCTCTGTGCTCAGAATTCTCTCTCTGAAATGTTTCAGAGACTGAAGGGTCCCAGGGTTTAAATCACCATTTGTCACATGCTGGGTAAGCCCTGTTTCATCACTTAAGGCCTAGTTTTCTTATATTTAAATGCTGGAAATAATTACATTGAACAAATCTACGACACACTTAGTAATTCTATTATATATACTATTCAAAGTCCTAATTAGAAAACTCAGGCAAGAGTAAACCATTCAAATTATAAAAGAAGTCAATTTGAATGTTTATAAATGAAATGATCTTAAATATCTTAAAGTGCATATAGTACACATCTATTTTCATAACAACACAAGTAAGAGCCAGGATATGGAAATAAAAAAATGTCCACAACAGATGAATGATTAGAGAAGTTAAGGTGTATGTATGTAATGGAATACTATGCAATTATAAGAAAAGAATTATATATATTGCATATTATATATTATATAATGCATATATATGCAATTGTAAGAAAAGTGCAATTAAAGATCTTAAAATCTGTGCTTATATTTTATCTTATATATGTTTTTTCCAGAGCAACTTTATTTGAAGTTACCCATTACAAGACTCATTTCAGATTGCCAATGATTTTTGCCCCATTTTATTTTTACTTATTATTATTATTATTTTTTCTCTTTCCTTCAAACAGAACCACACAACTTGAATCATCATGCTCCGCCTAACAAATGGGGGGGGGGGTAATAATGAAGGGTGCTAAGACCAAACAGTCACATGAACATTAGGTAGAAATAAAAAAAGGTTCAAACACAAGCACCAAATCCAAAGCCAATGACAACAGAAGCGATACCCAATTTACAACATATTAGACACAGGGAGGACCACCTATACTAGCAGTGCTCAGAAATCTTTCCTGGTGAGTTTGTGAGACCATATTAGATGCTAAGAATCTAACCCAGGTCCATTCTGGATTGGCTGTATGCAAGGCAAATGCCTTACCACTATGCTATCTCTCTGGCCCTAAATTGTATATTTTTATTATACTAGTTACTGCACTTTCACCACCACAATTGTTTCCAAGACCTTGCACTATATCTTGGCATCAATTCCTGTTTTTTTCCTTTTCTTGCCCTTTCCCCTTACTTTGGCATTAGCAATTTTGCAACCCAAGGCCAATATTGTAATTAATTTTTTCATTGTTTACTACTGTCTTCCTTTCATACTTTATGTACTAGAAGTGTGTAAGCTCATATGTTATTTGTTCTAACTTTGACTTATTTTATTCAATGTGTTGCATTCCTCTTCTGTCCATGTTCCATTGGACTATACGATGCATTCTTTTCTTATAATTGCATAGTATTCCATTAAATACATATACCATTAATCATGAATATGTTGTGGACATTTGTTTTAATTCCATATCCTGGGTTTTACTTGTGTTGTTATGAAAATAGGTGTGGAGCACATGCACTTTGTTTTTGTTTTGGTTTGTTTGAGGTGGTGGGTTTTGTTCATATCTAAATGTGCTCATGAATTATTCCTGCCTCTGTGGTAAGAAATAAGTTCTGAGGGGCTCACATGCATACATGGCTGTTGTCTACTGGAGATCAAATACTCTGTTGTGCACCTGGAAACCTAAACTATAGTGTGTCCAAGGTTATGTTCTGTGTATGTGGTTCATTCAAGTGATAAACTCATGGTCTCAAGCTTATAAGACAGGTACTTGAAAATACTCAGTCTCCTTATACTTTTATAAACATATTTGTAAGCATAGAAGTTACCACTATTTAAAATTTTGTAGGTTGTGTTTGGTGTAATATGTAAGAACTCTGCCTAGCACGACGTACAAAGACTGTCTTCTATGTATTTGTGAAAAATTTGGGGGAGTATGTGTGTTTGCACACCTGGCAGTGTTAAGGGCTTAGTTCTGGCTCAGCTGATTCTCTTAGGAAATCAGCCCTAGAAGACTCAGGCAACTATATGTGGTGCTGGAGATCATCCAATTTAGCTGTCTGCAAGGAAAATGTCCTGCTACGTGTACTATCTCACTGACCATCTTCAAAATGGCTTACAATTGTTTTAGCACTAACCATTTCATCTTAGTAGATTTATAAAAAGTCATCAGATTGAGATCTATATTTGTTCTTTCCCATGTGTACTTCTAGTTCTAGCACCACTTGACCCAAAGAAAATGATTTCCCCGTTGCCTTGAAAATCCTATTATAATTCATTTGTCCAAGGAGCAGAAATGATAGCACAGTGGTAGGGCATTTTCCTTGCACGCAGCCAACCTGCGATAGACAAGGGTTCAATCCCCAGTATACCATAAGGTTCCTCGAACCTGCCAGAAGTGATTTCTAAGTGCAGAGCCAGGAGTAACCGCTGAGCACTGTCGGGTGTCCACCTCTAATTGTGTTCCTGTCATGCTGATTTATGTGTCTATATTGATACATATATCCATACCTCAGATAAATATTCAGATAATTAGTTTTGAGAGCTAGAAGTATAAATGTTCTATATAAGGCAATTTTATTTGAGGAGTGGAGGTTGGTATATATAGAAACAAACCATGACTGAATGTTTACAAGGCAAATGCTTTAACTTCTCATTTCATATCTCTCACCTGTGGCTCCATTATTGTTTGCTTATTTGTTGTTTGTTTTGGGGTCACAGCCAGAAGTGCTCAGGTTACTCCTGAATCTGCCCTTAGAAATCACTCCTGGCAGTATTTAGGGAACCATATGGGATGCCAGGGATCAAACCCAGATAGGCTGTGTGAAAGGCCAATTCTCTCCCTGCTATGCTATAACTGTATTCCTAAAGGGATTAGTACTGACTTTTGGCTGCCTTACAATATTGTCTGGAAGATTCAATCTCTGATATGTCCAAGAGAAACAACCACTCAGAAATAAATGTAGGAGGAGCCTTCCAGTTGGCTTTTTACAAAGGCCCCCAACCTCAGAGCCAGCACCAACAGAGGATAGGGAAACCTCTGTGGGAGAAGCTAAGCTACAGACTACCGAAACTAAGCCTTCCAACAGGATCATAGGCAGCCTTCCCACTTCAGCCCAGCTTAGACAGACTGATCCTATGTCAACTGGGTCAGTTTTCAATGCTAACCTATGGAACAATCCATAGATTCTGCTATGATATATAAGCATAAGTGTATATGTTCACCATACCAAGGACAGTTTAATGTTTATCTGTAATAGATATAATATCATGATGTAGTCTCCCCATACACTGCACATTACTATATCATTTTTTCTTAGACTTGAAAATTGATGTTTTTTAAGAATCCTATTTACAGAATTTAATATATGAAGCCTTTCTCCAGTCAAGTTCACCCTTACGAGCTATGATTGACCATTCACCCCTGAACTATGGATACCATCTATGGAAACAAACAGGGTATCCCAACATCATTACCAGGAATAAAAGTTCTACCAAGGAAGGCCCCACTACCGCCATGGTACTGACTTACTCCAAAGATGGTCCTTATGACACTCTGACAATCTAATAACAGTTTGCTTTCAGGGAAGAATTCTCTCCAACACTACCTATGGTGAGAAGAAACCAGAAGATGCTACAGATCACCGAATTTTGACATAGGACCTGTACAGAAACCAGGATCTATAACTACAGAAACCTGACAGCAACATCTGTGATGAAAAGCCGTTTCTGGGATCACAGAGAGCTAAGGGGTTTGACAACATAGTATGCCTGAAGCCTGGAGTTGGTCTTATGCCAAAATACTTCAGGGGTAAGATCTCCCTATTTTTAGGCCAAAGGTTTATCATTTCAATTCTTTCCATATTTTGCTGTGCCTATGCAAACAATAGCTGCCACAGGTACACATCCTTTTATGTTTTAGTTTATATCATATCTTTAAAAAAAAGAACATTCTAAACCTTCTGGTATTGTATTAATGACTTTATTGGTGATACAAAATTTTCACAAATATAACTGCTAATGAACTCACCCTTCTTTTTCCATTTCTTTTTTCTTTTTTTTTTTTAGATCTTCTAATTTCTTTCTATTTTTTAATGACTTCACCTTCTGTCATCCTGAAACAAATATATTATGATCAGATATGTTAACTATGTGATACATTTTCTTTAAATAAATAAATAAATTTATTTTTTAAAAAAGAAAGGGATGTAAAAGAGACCAGAGGATTTATACAGATGGTATGGTACTTGCCTTGCAGGCTTAGAGTCAGTAGAGATGCCAGTAGGTTTTTCATACACTATTTCAAGCAATAATCCATTTTCATATATCTATATTATTTGAATGATTGAGATATGAGATATTTTATTAGATGATAGAACAAGATAATTTAGAAACAGTATAGTGAGAGAAGAAGTAAGTTGCTGAAGAAAATAGAAAAAGACAATAATTTAGATTTATTTTCACAAAGGAGCAGGGTACTTGCCTTGTATGCTGCCTGACCTGGATTCTACCAATCTCTGGGATCCCATAAGGTTCCTGCAAGCCCACCAGTGATGGATCCTGAGACTTGACTCAGGAATGACCCCAAAACACCACTGTTAGGGAACCTCCTCAACAATGGGACAAGAGCTTGATAGTTATAAAGGGGAAAGGAGATTTTAATTTTAATAAATAAAAATCAGAGGAAAGGATCGGGGATTGGGCTCAATTGTGGTGTAAAGGAAAAGTTTCTGTAAATACCTTAACCACTAAATTAAACACTGCTATAACAACGGGAACCAGAGTACATAATTTAACTGAAAAATGTGCCTGTCAAATGGATAGGTTGAGGGGTGGGTGGGAAACTGATGTCACTGAAAGAGGGATATGGTCATTGATTGAAGTTGAGAAATTATATGCATGAAACCATATTATCAGAAACTTTGTGAATTAGTGTCTAAATAAAAATAAAATTAAAAATAAAATATATGTATTTTAAATGGAAAACACATGCTTGCATGCTAAAGAGTATTATGTATAGAGTAATGCTCTTTTAACAAAATAGATACATTTCTTTGTAGCTATAACTTATAAAACTTTTTAACTTTGAAATTTTGTAGTTATAATATTATACATAGCAAAACGATGTATAATGAAACCAGGTCATTAAATGCTGTTTTAAGGGGCCTGGGAGATAGCATGGAGGTAAGGTGTTTGCCTTTCATGCAGAAGGTCATCGGTTCGAATCCTGGTGCCCCATACGGTCTCCTGTGCCTGCCAGGAGCAATTTCTGAGCATGGAGCCAGGAGTAACCCCTGAGCACTGCCGGGTGTGACCCAAAAACAAAAAAACAAAAAAAAAAATGCTGTTTTAAGCAACATCAAGTGGTACTCTTTTTCAGAAATATTAGAAATGTTATAATAAACATTATTCAAAAGCATGCTATACAGTGGGCCTGGGGTCCCAATGCCTGAGTAAAGTGTTACATTATTTAGAAGTTAGCATAGATCATCTATTAAAGTAGGGATTATAGAATTTATAATAAATTGTGAATTTAATAACTGTTAGTTGTGTTTGTATTTTTGTTTGTATAAACACTCAGCCGTTCTCAGGAATTATTCCTTAATCTGCACTCAGGGATTACTTCTGACAGGGCTCTGGTGCCTATATTGGTTGCAGGGGATCTAACCCGAGTTGGCCATGTGGAAAACAAGGACCCAACTTGCTGTAGTATCACTTTAGCCCTTATTACATTTTTGAACAGCACCAAGAATACATTTTATGTTTAATGTGAGACTCACATCTGAATTTCATGGAACAAAAATATAATTTCTAGGGGCTAGATAGCTAGTATAGCTCATAAATTTGCCTTGCACAAGACCAGTCTGGATTTGATTCTCAGAATCATCTCTGTACTCTGAGAGTAATTCCTGAATGCACAACATGGAATAACTCCTAAGTACCATCATTAGGACCCCCCAAAAAACAAATAATCAAACAAAATCATAACATTGCTACTTTTATTTGGTTTCATTTAGTTACCTAAATGCAAACTCCATAAATGTGTATTGATGCAGTACTTGAGTTTTGTTAGAGAACTAAATGAACAGGAGTTAATGATGAATTGTAAATTCCTAGCAATAATCATGGTGTAGTTTATACAGATATTGCATCATAATACGTATAGTTTAAACAAAATTACTTAAAACCAATGTTACCTCAATTTAAAAAGTATGAATACAATGTGAATCAGTAGCAAAACAATTTTCTTGCTTATGAAAATGCCTGCATTCAATCCCAGCACCCCTAAATATATATTTTACAGATTATAACATTAAATTATGGAAGTTGTGATGGCTGACAAGGAAATAATGGTATCAGGAAAACACAGTTTCAAAAGAGTAAGGAGATTGTTCTTGATCTTCTTTATGACTTTCCATGGTTACAGTACCATTGTAATGGACACAGAAAGAGAAGCTGAAAAAGCATGAGATGTGAGAAAATAAGATTTTAGAGACAATTCATTTTATTGAAAGTGATAGATAGCTTTCTGATACTAGACTAATAATTTTTCAAAACTGTGCTGTTGTTAAGATCACACTTGCAATCAATGCAATTATAGGGCACTAGTTAAACATTGGAGGCTTGGATAGCTTAGAAAAAAATAGTTCATAGATTAGGGATAACTCATGATACTTACTAGAAAATGCTACTCATTGGAAGCAGTTCCAGTACTACCCAGGAAGACATATATAATTTTAAGGTTCTATTAAAAAAGTAAGCTTAATATGAACAAGCTAAGAGTCCCAAATAAGAAGTTATTAAAGAAACAATAGGCAATAAATTAAAAAAAGTAGAAAGAATAAAATAATAAGCTTAAAAAAGAAATATTTTAAATAAAAATATGTATCAGTGAAAGACTCAACAGACACAAAATTTAGTTTGTTAATAAAAACATATTTCATGATACACTAGAAAATTAGATCGAGAGACAAAAGGACAAATAATGTAGAATGGAGTGTAAAAGGAGATACGACGACATGTAACTTAAAATAAGAAAATATTATAAACAGTCTTAAGACAAATTATTTGACAATTTATAGTATATGGAAAAATGCTTAGAGAAAAAAACCACCAGTTTACTTGAAACTAAATGAAAATCTTATTTTTCTCAAAGGCATTAAGTAAATGGAATCTATCAGTATATTTTGCCTACATTAAAAACATCTGGTCCATATGATTTTACAAAGAATGTTTAAAAAATCCTTCAGGGAAAAGATAAATCTAATATTGCAAGGTATTTTCAGTAAATGTAATTTTTATTATTTATTACATTATGTTGACAGAATCACTCAAATTCTAAGATTAATATGACAAATTATTAGTCTTAAACCAATCTCACTCATGGATGCAGATATAAAAATCTTAAATTACTGAAGGTAGATCTTTAAAATATATGTGTATCAAGCTATTTCTCACTACTGTATCACTGTCATCCAGAAACAAGGCTTTGTCTGAATTAATATGATCGAAATATCACTACTGCAATCTTTACCCCTATCAGCACTGTAGGCAAGAGGTTCCATTCAAAACACAAAAATATACAAATAAAGTACAAATCAATTTATATACCATTATGTTCTCCAATAACTCCTAAATCACTATGTGCCGACCTCAATAATCTTCAAAAATCTCAATACTGTCAACTCAAGAATAAATTGTATGTCATAAGTTACCCTAAATCAAGGGGTCTCAAACTCAATTTACCTGGGGGCCACACTAGGCAAGGTCAGGGTGAGGCAGGGCCACATAAGGGATTTTGCTTACTTAATATTCGCAATAAAAATTGCATTAGTAGGAAAAAATAATCTCAAAAAATCGCATTAAACATTTGCATACCCCAAACGGAACTGCTCAGGGTATGCTAACCTTTAATGCGAGTTTTATCTTACTAATACGATTTTTATTGTGATTATTCTGTAAGCGAATAATCGTGAATACTGTGATATTTGAAGGCTGGCCTCAGGCCACAAAATGTTGGACGGAGGGCCACAAATAGCTCGCGGGCCGCGAGTTTGAGAACCCTGCCCTAAATGAAATGCTCTGTTAATCATTGCCTAACAATTAAGCACATTGGCTCTTTGCAACATGGGAAATCCAGGAATTCTGCATTCATATTTACCTCAGCATGGAGCTCTTTCCTGCTATGAACATAGCCCCCCAATCCTTCAGATCCCTGTTCAGGTTCATTTTGCCATCAATCTTTTCCTGGTTACTCTATAAAAAATCAAAACCATTATTTCATTCATCCTTCTATGCCCCATTAATGTATTTAGTATATGTGTTCTTTTGTTCACTAATCACTACATAACATTTTTCTTCTTTTTGTTGTTATTGTTTTTTGGGGTACACACATGATAGCACTCAGGGGTTACTTCTGGCTCTATGCTCAGAAATCACTCCTGGCAATCTGGGGGACCATATGGGATGCCAGCATTCGAACCACAGTCCTTCTGCATGCAAGGCAAACACCCTAACTCCATGCTATCTCTCCGGCCCTATATAACATATTTTCTATATTGTATATATTTTTTAATTTTACAATGGAGAAGGATTTTTGGTCTTTATTAACAGTTGGCCTAGTACATAGATTTTGAATATAAAAATGCTCCAAATAATTACATATTACCTATAAGTTAGTCATTGTGCTATTAAGCCATTGCCCTCAAAATGTGTACCTGCCAAGGTCTAGGACCTAGGATGTCAGTTATTTTTCATGTGACAACTTATGATTGATTCCATCCCAATCATAACCTGAAAACAATCATAATTATAAAAACAGTCATTCAGACTAGGTATACAAGACACCAGGTTTTGGAGCAAATAGCTGAGGTTTAGAGAAGCTACACAAATCTCTTGAAATTGAAACAGAAGCAGAAAATTTCAGGACATGGGGGAGCATTGTACGCTCTAAAAAGGCATCCAGAGTGGTTGAGATTCTCACCTAGGAGCATTCCTTATTGACCAGTTGCCAGGACATTAGGAGGTATTCACATATTCAAGGTAAACATCTTGCTGGTTGAAGAAGTGACTTAAACTGGGTCAGATATTTTTATTCTATTTACAATGAGGCAAATATGATTCTAGGGCCATTCTAAAGGAATTTAAGTTGAGATAAAGACCCCTGAATAAATCAGTCACTGGGCACAGAGATGGCAAAACACGCTTATCATGTTTCTATAAGTACAACCTGTCACGGTCATATCACAGATGATGGCTATAAAATAAATATCACATGGAGTTAAAAAGAGCTATGGAGACAGAATGCATTTCTCAGACCTAATAACTAGTGCCAGTGAAATATTTTGTAGTATAAAGATGAAACTAATAACAGTCATTATGGATAAACACGGCTGCACTTAGGGATAAAGATTCCATTTGCTCTCAGGATTGAGGGAGTCTAATTTTATAGTTGGTAATTTTGTAGCTGCTCAAAGTTCTTTTTATGAAGCCATGTAGCAATATTTAGTGTTCCAAAATCAAATATTGTATTTATTTGTTTCTTACTTCTAGGGCAAATAAAATTGAAACTGTTCTTTCTGAGGTTGTTCAAATTTTCAAGTGAACTTTTATGAATATAATGTCTAGATAATTTCTTGGTCTTCATCTAAAAACTAAGTATAACAAATGCATGAGGTTATCACAATAACTGGTGGGCTTTGTGTTCAAATTATCTTCACCTGAAAACTTCTTTATAGTGCCAGACATCTAACCCAGGGCCTCTTACCTGCAATGCAAGTTGACAATATCTTCAATACAAACCTCTACCATTGATCCATATCTACAACACAAATGCTCTAGCACTGAGACATAGCTTCAGCATACATGATCTATCATTAAGCCATGTTGTCAACATAGTAAATGCTTTTCCAGAGTCACATCCTCACCTGGAGGAACTCTTTTTGAGAGAGAAACCAGTCAAAAGAATTTAGGAACATTAAGTCTTAGACAATGACATTTGTTCTTGTCTGACTCTCTTCTGCCCTCAAAAGCGTAAATATGAACGTAAGTTCATCATTTAGTCATTTATTTAGGTTTGCATATAATATGAGGTATGCTCAGAGGACTAGCCCCCAAGGGATTTTCTTCTTTGTTCTAACACCCTCTAGGTTTGCAGCTTACTTTTCTTCCTTGTCCTTTTTCTACTAAAAAATCCTTTGAAGACAATTTAGACAAGATGGTTCTTTAAGACTAGGCATCCACCATCTTGTAACCTGCAGGTGTGGGTGGTTTCCAAATAATGTTCTTACTCTCAAATGTATCTCATTTGATTGACCCTGGAATGGCCATGAGACTGAAGTTTCAGGTTTTCAAGAGTCTGTGATCAGCACTCAGAAATTTTGATATCAATAGTTTGCAGAAGGGACCTGGGTATATTTGCAACCCCCCCAGGACACTCTACTAGGGTTTGAGCCATAATTCTAAAGCTGCAGCTTCACATCTAAGCATCACATAGCAAACCTGTATCTAGAGAACATGTACATGTATAATATTATGATGCATATGAAATAAATATTTGGCCTGGTACTCATTTCTGACACAGGGTTCTTAATTAGAATGCCCTAAAGCAGAAATTTTCAACCGTTTGCTCCTGACCTGGTGTATAGTGCTGGGCTTAGTTGAATTCTCAACACCAAGCTAATGCATTGATACTATCCCGATAAAGTAGGCAATACTTTTCACCCCCAACACTCACTTATCTTTTATAATTGGCATCAGGAAACCAAAGACTTGACTAAAAACACAGATCAAATATTTATTGAACAGTGAAATTTTCATTTACTATGTCTTCTTGGAAAGTGTCTCTAGCATTCATTTCTTTATTTTTAATTTGGGCTTCTAATTGGTTGCACTTTAGCCTAAATGAATGAGCTGAGTGAAATGAAGAGTTACTCAGAAGAGCTCTAATTTGTTCTCAAAGTTGTGGATTAAATAAAAGTTATTTATGTATGTGTCTTTTAATAAAATGTTGGTGGTTGAGAGGAATCACCTTAAATTTATTAGAAGTACAGAATTCCGGGCCAGTGAGGTGGCACTAGAGGTAAGTTGTCTGCCTTGCAAGCGCTAGCCAAGGAAGGACAGCGGTTCAATCCCCCAGTGTCCCATATGGTCCCCCCCCAGACAGGGGCAATTTGTGAGCGCTTAGCCAGGAGTAACCCCTGAGCATCAAATGGGTGTGCCCCCCCAAAATAACAAAAATAGAAGTACAGAATTCATAGACAAATTTTGAATTTGTTAAATCCCCACACCAGTAACTCTGTGGATTGTGATGTTATTTACCCTTCCTGTTTCCCAGTCTTTTTTATATTGAAGTTGCATTTATGTGAAGTTTCAAGAATACTGCTTCATACCTCAATGTGTAAATATCAGTTCCATGGCTTTACTTTTGTTAGGAAAAGAATGAAAAATTTGGAACGTTAGATTCAAACAATGTTTCCCATTGTACCTAATTTTCATATGCTAAAAAATGCAATAATAATCTCACTGTAAAATATTAGAATTTGTTTTTAATAAAGGACATAGTTTAAAGGCTCAGTGAGAATAATGAAATTTAGCTTATAAGAAATAGTTAGGCCTGAAGTACAGGAAGACTATATAGATTCTGTGGATGTTCTCACTCACTTCCATAATTTTCACCTATATATTTTACTCTGAAATTATATCATCAGCCAGACCTTTTCTGAAAGCCAATGTTCATCCTTACTAATTTTTGGGGTACTCTCAAAATGGAAATCCCATTGGGAACTTATTTCAGCCTAAATAGCATTTTATTCCACTCCTATGTTCACCTATCCTTTCCTTCTCCACCTTGCATCAACATCATCTGCCTTAATAAATTCTATTCTCACAAACCTGCCTCAATTGCACTTAAACAAATGGTGCTAGTTCACAGAACATCAGTGTGCTCATGAATTACCAAAGTTCTGCCTTTTTGAATTCCTAAATCTAGGAAATTGATTCTCTACTTACTGATTAAGGGGTGGGGGTGGGTGGTGACAGTGAGTATCTGTGATGGTCCATGGTTCCTATGTTCAATCATAAAGATACTGAGTAATAAAGTAATGCAAGTTGGAAATAGAAAGGTTTATTGGCAAGTAGAGAGAAAGGAAAAGAAACTCTCCCTCTCTAGCTGGGGGACAATTTTAGTATAGGAGTAGTTCAATATGGCTTTTGTGGGGGTTGGGTTTATATATATATATATATATATATATATATATATATATATATATATATGAAAACTAAATCGTTTCATTATTTATCACCAGAAAATAATGTTTATTTAAAAATACAAGGATTGTACAAAGTGGTCTGGCTAGCTTCAGACCTTTTGGATTATTGACCTGCCAATGCCTTTGGATTATCATTTTGGCCATGAGCCTTTTGGAGTTATCTATTTGACTGTTGGCCTTAGGTATTGCCCATTTTCTGAATCTTTGTGAGCCTAAGATCTAAGTTTTTTTGGTCACACCCGACAGGGCTCAGGGATTACTCTTGCCTCTGCACTCAGAAATTGCTTGTGGCAGGCACAGGGATACAGGGATGCCGGGATTTGAACCACCATCCTTCTGCTTGCAAGGCAAACGCCTTAACTCCATGCTATTTCTCTAGTCCTGGAGACTGTTTCTTTACTCACAATTATTTTATTTGGTTTTAGAGCCACACCTGGCTTTTTCAGAGTTAACTCTTGGCTCCATACTTAGGATTCACTCCTAGTGGGCTTACATACTTATGAAGTATGCACTGATAGAACTTGGATGGGCCATGTGGAAGGCAAATCCATACCTGCCATAGGATCATTTTGCCCCTATTTCATTACTATTCATGTGCTGTTTGGTTTACTATTTGAAGGCAACATGGAAGAGAGAAAAAAGTGATGCAATCAAACTGTTTCTATAAATTTCCCCTGGCAGCCTAAGAACAATGAATGATGTTGGCTGGAGAAAATGCTCAATGGACTGAGTGCATGTTTTTTTTTTCACTGTAACCTAAGTCAAGTTAAAAGAATGCAGCCATAAGCTAACATTCTCTACTAGCTGCATTACTTTGACCAATTTACTGACATGAAGATCAATCAGAAGTAAAATGACGGTCCTAATGCCCATTCCATGCATGGTTTTCAGTAAAAAGTAGACAGCAGGCATTACTGAAATGGAAACTTCCTTTTAAATATGTTGATACATCATCTTAAAGCAGGCAGGTACATAAATGGCCCTGACACTGAGTTTCTTGGAAAGTACTAGAAAAGTTACCCTGTCACCAGCCCTCAAGTATACAAAGGCATGAAAACCAGGTCCTGTTTTTTTTTTTTGTTTGTTTGTTTTTTTGGTTTTTGGGCCACACCCGGTGACGCTCAGGGGTTACTCCTGGCTATGCGCTCAGAAGTCGCTCCTGGCTTGGAGGACCATATGGGAAACCGGGGGATCGAACCGCGGTCCGTCCTAGGCTAGCACAGGCAAGGCAGGAACCTTACCTCCAGTGCCACCACCCGGCCCCAGGTCCTGTTTTTCAATGTAAAAACAGACCAAATAAAACCTTAACTGGGAATGCTCTACCAAGAAAAGGTAGTACCCATCAGAAAAGAAGCTTCTAGAGGAACAAAAGGCTATGGAGTGAACAAGAGAGGACTAAAAGAAAACATCAAAATTTTACCCCTTAACAG
Organism: Crocidura indochinensis; assembly: GCA_004027635.1. Lineage (NCBI taxonomy): Eukaryota > Metazoa > Chordata > Mammalia > Eulipotyphla > Soricidae > Crocidura > Crocidura indochinensis. The sequence goes on along the minus strand of PVKC010009766.1, from coordinate 8,264 downwards.
TAAACTAGCAACAGACTCTTATTTGCTACACTTGATCTTAGCCAAAAGGCCGAGAAGCGATTAGACTCTTATTTGCATGGAGGAGAGTTGGGGGAAAATTATTACAAAATCAACTTTTCAAACATTTCAAATCCTCATTCTATATGTCAACTTGGGATGCACAAAACACCATGATTACAAATACGATTGTAGTTGAGTTTCAGTCGTGCAGGTTTGTAGAATCCTCTCAGCATTTTCCCCTCTGGAGAAGTCTGAATTTTCTCATGAACACAATATTCTGTGACTTTTCTTCTCATATCCCCTTAATAAGTCCATTTGAGTTTACTATTTATCTTCTCAAATTATTTCCTGCAAGGTTAGATGACATACCAATAAACTCTGGGCAAAGTCCATGACTGAATTTCTTTTCCTGCAATGAGCAACCCCACACTCCAGCTTAAAGTCACAGCTTCCCCACGATATCAGGTGGTAGGCATTCTATCCCATGCTGTGCAGATCAAGTGTATCTCTGCTCCAGTTTGATTGCAGCCTAAAGGCTGGTACAATGTTGATGTCCACATTGTATGCGTATCTGTGGTAAAATCAAACAGTTGCAACCTTCCACACCCCCCAAAGGCATATTCACAGGGAGATTAAAGTGGGTTTAGCAGGTTGGAGGGGGTAAGGTCAGTAGCACACACTAAAATTTGTTGTGACCACTACTTTCCAGACTCCCTACTTCTCCAACCTGCATCATTTTGGAAAAAACATCCAGGATATCTTTACCAATTTTTTTTCATGCAAAATCTAGCAAATATGAAAATACATTAAAATTCTTCTCTTTGTAGAGAACTAGTACGGGTCTTGCTAACCACAGTACTATTCAATAAAATCTCTCATTAATAGCCTAGCATCTCATCTCCCCCCCACAAGATTTTCCTTCTCAACATTTGTTTTTCAAATACAAACTTTTTTTGAGGGGCACACCCGTTTGACACTCAGGGGTTTCCTGGATATGCGCTCAGAAATCGCCCCTGGCTTGGGGGCACCATATGGGACACTGGGAATCAAACCGAGGTCTGTCCTAAGTTAGCACTTGCAAGGCAGACACCTTACCTCTAGTGCCACCTCTCTGGCCCCGCAAACACAAACTTGACTTACTATAATTAAAATAAATAAACCCAGAGCTTGTTTTCTGTAATAGTGCTATCTCTTCTAGCTCAGGCATTTTTCAGAGTCCATATGCTTTCTTGAAGGCCCCCAACATATTCCAAGGAGTCAAGGTGAAAATTGAAAACTATTATGGGGGATTAAGGGACCTCTTAGAGGGACAGAGGCCCCACAGGAAGAAGACATACTCTGAAGGGGTCATGATCCATGGTCACAGCAAAATGGTTGAGAAGCATAAGTATAGGATCTTGCTCTTTCCCTGAAAATATGATTACTTAGACTTCTGGAGGAAAAACAAAGAGGAAGAGAAGAAACCAAATGACTTCAGGTGGTAGCCTGAAAAAAACCTCAAAGTTAACATTGTTGAACCTGTCAAAAAAGATTAGCATTTTATACTTTAACTATTATAACACTCTGAGTCCTATTTCCCTGTCTCTTCCTCTAATCACTCCAAATGTGCCCCTCTCAACATGTCTCTAGAATTCCCCTGCCAGTTCAACTTTCACACAGATATAGAAGTTATTTTTTTCTAACACCAATTTTCAAAATGGTACTTATTATTTGTTATTCCTTGCCCTGGATATAAGGCCAAAGTTCTTAAAATGATGTTTAAATGTAAAGGAAGAGAACCTCTAAGATTCAATGGCCATTCATTGAAAATACTAATTAATAAGAATACACGGTTGACACTCAGATCCTAATTCATCTGTGCTTTTTGTTCTCTTTGCTTGGAAGATATTTCCATATTTTTCTTGAAGTATATTTACATATGTACTTGAAAGCACTGGACTTTATTATACACAGCAACTTTTTTTATATCTTATGTAATTCAGTCATTAGATAACAAAAAATCAAGTAGCTCATGCCCAGGTCTAAAAACAGTCTTAGAAGAAATCTAGGAGTGGGATTCATACCTTTTGTCTTTCTCTTTCCAATTTATTTTACTACACTATATTATATGCTACTTTCAGATACTGTGTCAGCCACTAATGATCTTGAAATGGACATCTGTTCTGAAAGCATCTCTGGCAATGTAATGTCTGCTTGTCTTGAGTTATAACTAGAGTTTTTGATACCTTCTAGTGGCAAGAGAGTGCTGAATCTTAAAGCGAGTCCTTTCTTATATTGTCTTATAAATGTGTCTCACCTATTCACTTTTGTAATTAACTAAACTTCACCATCACTCATTTCATTTTTACTGATGGCTACATGTATCCCTTTTTGAGGGTTACTAAAAAGGAAACCATAATTTCACTATCCTTCCCAATCAATGAAATCAGCAAAATGACCTTGTGCGGCCTCCAGGGGGGAGTGGATGAAATCCCAGCTGTAGCTGAGAGTTCCAATTTACTGCCACTCTGCTGATTATATGCTTGTATATTTCCTGAAATAGTGAAAAGCTGTCCAGGCTGGAAAACAAATAGATGAGAAAACACGGCTGATTGTGGGGAGAGATGCCAAAGTGAGCAGTGGGCATCTATATTGATGTTCCCAAATATTGCCGGGATATTTGTCCTATGTAGAAATCACCGAGTAAGGTAGAATTCCCGTTGGAAGACTTCTTGATTTCAGGTGATGGAGTGACAGCAGCTGGTAGTAGACCAGCCACCTGACATCCAACCCAGCCATCCAACTACCATCACACGAAGCATCAAGTATCTAGAAAACGTGTAATTATGGCACTCATGTTTACCATGATCTGTAACTTAGAGGATGCTTTTATAAACACTTTCTAATTTGATCCTAGTGACAACTGTAATGGAAGGGTGATAGTAATGATCACTATTGTCCCCATGAGACAACTGAGGCACACAGTGGAGCTGCCTTGCCCATATTCACTGTTTGTCAGTATCTGAGCCCTGATTAGAACCAACATATATCATTTATCAGACCCTCCTGCTGCCTTTGTCAGAAACCCTGCATGGTGGGTGTGAGGGCTCACCTGATTATGCCACTAAAAACCAAGTAGTAACCGGATCAGATTAAAAGATAGAAATACCTAAAGTAATATAACAGTTTGGTTTTCCAAAGTGATCCATTCTAATGAATACATTGCAGGAATATGAAAAGTTAAATGTGATATGAATCTTTAGAATTCCTCTGAGGAAGTCAGGAAAAGATTGTTTTCAATTTGGCATCTTCCCTTATCTGTGCTTCTGTATTTTTGTCCTATTGTGCTTTTGTTTTTGTTTTGCTGCTGAGAGTTAGTGTTTCCCAAGCAATTCTTGTGAGATCATGTGGTTACACGGATTCAAATCCAGGTAACCTACATACAAAACAACTGAATAGTATCTCCTACAATTAAAAAACTTTTTATTGTATCACCATGAAATACAAAGTCAAAAAAGTTGTTGACTCTTGAGTTTTAGCTATATAATGAGTGTCAGTCAACTAACCCTTCACCTATCCCTTCACAAATGTCCATTTCCCAGTACCAATTTTCCAAGTTTCCCCCCCCCCGTTCCACCCCTAATCCTGTCTTTATCTTCCTTCTCTCCTTTTTTAAGCACTGTAGTTTGCAATATTGTTTTTAAAGAGGTCTCAAACATCACTTTCTCTCTTTTCAGCATGCAGTTCTTGACCAGAGTGATCATTTCTAACTATCATTGTCACAGTTGGATATAGCCAAACCACACTAAACATGACTAATCTTACCTTATCTCAGAAGCTAAGCATAGTTGGGCCTGGTAGTACTTGCATTGAGAGACGTCCTGGATATTAAGTGATAAATTTCTCCTCCCCAGGACACAGGACTCAGGCAGGATACAAAGTTTTCAGTGTCCAGCACAGTGAGTAGTTAAAGGAAATAGATAACTGACAGAAAGTGAGTAATATGAATTCCATTCATTGGATTTCAAAATTAATTGTATATAAAGTGATTAGAGTGAGCATATTATTTTTGGAGAGGGCGTAGCAAAGGGTTTTTCAAAACACCTGCCAGTGTTTAAGACTTAATCCTAGCTCTGCATTCAGGGTTTACTCCTGGTGGTCTCAGAGAACCATGGGGTTTCAGGAATTGAACCTAGATTTGGCTGCTTCCAAGGCAAACACCCAATAACCTACACTGTCTCTAAGGCCCCCAGGGTGTCATTCTTATGGAATACTTGTATACTTATACGTGTGGTCACTTTACAAACAACTCCTCAAGAAATTACTGTTTTAAGTTCCTACCTGGTGAAAAATCAATAACTGTTTGAGTAACTAAAAACAGTATCTTTATTTTTAGAAAAAAGAAAAACAAAAAACTAGGTTTGAAAATACTTTTAATTAAAACATGAATAGTTTCAGCATTTAGCTTCTGACTTTTAATTACGGTTTTACAATTTAAATAGTAAAGAGAAAGCTAATATAAGAAGACAGAATATGAAAATTAAACCTTAAAGGAAAAAATGTCCACGAATAGGGGAAAAACATCTAAAAATGTATAAGGAAGGACACAATTTTTTCGTTTTAAAGAAATAGTAACTTTAAATTGGAAGCTTCAACAAAAGTTAAGGAGATGGGGGAAAATCTGGAAATATAAAATAAATCTTGGGAATTCTGACAGGAACAGGTAGGTCTATAAACAGGAGGTGCTGTGCAATTGAACAGGAGATAATATTCCCTGGTTTGAGGTTGAAACTACTGATAAGGATGCATTTGCTTTGCAAACTGGATTTTGGTACTTAGAATTCTCCTTTCCCTGGTGGCCCACATAGTCACCATTCACATATATGGTGAGAATATTAATCAGGGACAAATCTCTCAGCAATGTTAGGCAGCCTACAGTCTGGTCATGGAGGCAACATAACCCAAACTCACTTCCTCTTTGAAAGGGACCTGAGCTCAGTTTCAAAGGTGTCTCCCAATTCTGAGCTCTGCAGGCTAACTCCAGGCTCCCTGGCAAGGCTGCCACTCAGAGTCCGCCTTAGCAACTCTCACAGAACAGTCTGGGCACTTGGGGAATTCATGCAAAACCTATTTCCTGTAGGAGTTCAGATAAGTGACAGGAGACTGTCAATTTATCCTACAAGTCACACTATTTATAAACCTGGAATGCATTTCAATTTGGAAACAGGTTTCAATAATCCATGAATTAATAAAAACAGATTTTAGGAAGATGTATTCTGTAGACCTAGCTGAACATGAGATAATCAAGTCTGTAGAATAATAGTAAACCACAAGCTGTCTCTGTCTTGTTCCCTTAAGAATTGTGGGTCAGAATTTTAATTCTTACAAATGAATGTCTACGCCTAGCCCTTCTCTCAGCCAGAATATTCTAGTGGAAAAAGAAACATCTGTGAACTTTAAAATGTGGGCATTGTCTTTACCTAATTAAAGGTTAGATTGGATGAGCCTTTTATGTTATTTGCACCTCATGTCTAGAGTTTCTATTCCCTCAATAGTGGTTTTGGTGTTTCTTCTACCTGTTACCTCTCAGAGAGCTCTTTTCAGTTTTCTTTATCCTCTGATAGGAAACAGAGTCATCCCATCTCTTTAATTGTGTACTTGACTTAATCTTATACAAGACTATAAACACCTGTGTGCTTGCCTCAAACAATTAAACCATGAATTACCAATTATTTTTGCTGCTGCTTGTGGCATGACACAGTGCTCAATAAATAGTTGGTGATGGTCTCGGATAGAGTACAGATAAGCATTCTTGGAAAAATCCCCATTCTGTAGCAACTTGAGCAACTCAATGGATTGACCATTAAGGGTACCTTCTTCCACCTGGAAATAGGAAAATATTAAGGGAAGTTTTTTTTTATTTCTGCCAGAGCATTTATGGATATGACAAATGATTGTCCAACCTGTAACTTCAAAATATCTTATTCTGAAACAAAAATCAATGTTACAGAAAAAAGAACAAATTCTGAGTAGTCCACGAATTTGCAGTCTTGCATATGACTATTTTATGCATGCATATTCTAAAACTTTGTTTTTAAACTTGACTATAATAGCCCTTTTCAGAACTTGTTTCCTCCTCCTTGGCCCCTTTCCCAATTAATTGGTACACTAATCTCAGACTATGCCCCTCCACAATGTGTATAATTTTTTTCATAAATATTTTTCCCTTGAAATATGTTGGGGACCCACAGAGGGCATATAGACCCTGGTTGAGAAATGTTTTTCTACCATATAATTTCTCCTTCAAATTTCAAGATGAATGCAACATTGTTATAACCAGTATCAAGAACACAGTGGGAACACATTTTTTTCAAGGCAGAAAATTATGACTGCTTTTTTTGTAAGGTGCTTTCTGGAAACTCTGCCTTGGTTGACTAACAAAACAGAAGAGTTCAGTAAATGTTGGGAAGGCACAGAATGATCTCATTTTTTCAAAGCCATTGAGCCCTTTAACAATGTACCTTGGACTAGGTTTGTGTTATTATGCTATAATGCAACAGCAGATAAAGGCCACATGGGATCTAACTTGCTTATAGTGGCACATTCACAATGTTTTACAAGTAAAATTACTCATCAGTGGAGTGCACTGGTAACATCCTAGACATCTGTCACTCCTACAGTTGGGAAAAATGAAAAGACACGTAAAATAGTAGGGAAAATTTGAGGCATGAAGCACAACTTCAGTTCTTCATCTCCATTTCTCAGACAGGCCACCTATCACTACCGAGATGCTCTGTTCTTTTAGTGCTCTACATCTATGTGGTCATGTTGGGACTGTTAATGGTTTTGTTGAGGTACTGTTGTTTTATAAGACCATACATATTTTAGGGAGTACAATGTAACCACACCGCACCATGTATACCACCAAAGTGCCAGTATTTCTGCCACCAGAACCTTTTTGCTCTTCAAACTCATTTCTGCCTCTCTTTTGATAGCCTTAGTTTTATAATCAGTGTCTATAATTTGATTTCATTGTGCTGTGTTCACAGGGATACTATCTGAGAAGTTCATTGTTAGGTAATGCTTTCATTATGCAAATAGTAGAGAACTTAGACACTGCTAAATCACATTACCTGATATCCACCTAAACTTTTTAAAAAATATTTTTGTGACCAACGTGAATTACAAATCTTTCACAGTAATATTTGAGATACATATAAGTATTGAATCAGGGGTAGTCCCACCACCATTGTTATTCTCCCTCCACTCCTGTTCCCAGCATTCCCCTTCTTTGGCCCCCAAACTGCTAGAATAATTGGCCCCCTCTGTGCATAACTTGTTGAATATTGGCTATTGATTCTGTTGTCATTGACTTTAGGCTTAGTGTTTCAGTCTGATCATTTTTAATTTCTACTCAATGTTCATTCAACTATAAGGATCTGGTGCCATTTATATTTCCCCTCAATTTATGGGGCAGAACAAGATTATTCAAGTTATGTGTTTGAAAAGAAAAGAACAAACCGAAGAAAAACATAACAAAAAAGCAAGAAAACAAAAAAAGACAAAAGACAAAAACCTACAATAAAATAAACAAAAAAAGAAACAAAAATCAAACTAAAGCCCAAAACCAGCAACTAGGAAAAAATCACCATAGCAGCAAATACAATAACCAAACAATAACCACGAGAATGAAAGAAAAAAAAAGAAGAGAAGAGAAAAGAGAAAAAGGAGGGATGGTGTGGCAAGGTATTTTTTGTTTGTTTTAGTTTTAGTTTTAGTTTTTGCATAGGCACAGTAAATATTGGGGAAATTTGAAAGGGAATTCTTTCAGCCAAAAAGATACAGGGTTTCTCTGCCCTTGAAACATACTTTTATGGGAATAATTACAGGCTTCATACAAGCTCGTTTTCACATTCTAAGGACTTTTTTTATTTTTTAATTAATTTATTTAAAGAAAATGCATTACATAATTGGCATAACTGATGATAGTACAATTTTAGGAGGAACAAAAGCAACATGTTTTTAAAAAATAAAAAATTGAAAGATAGACTAAAGAGATGGAAGAAAGGAAAGAATATTTTTGAAAACTATTGGCTCACAGTGAATTCATTGAAGCACCAGCAGAAAGTTTAGTAAGCTCTTCTTGTTTTAAAGGATAAGAGTTAAAAAAATACAGCAGTAACGGTGTTAGAGTGGCAATTGTTGTTGGCATAGGCCCAGAAAAATATGGGTAAATGGGTGTGGGGGAGACTTTTTCTAAATACAAAGAAACCTTATCCCTGAAG
>PVKC010009765.1:0-26422 GCA_004027635.1 Crocidura indochinensis | reverse complement strand
TCATAACCAATTAAGCATTCAGCCATTCTTAGCTAGCCCTGCGTCTTACTTCTTCCAGCCATCTTTCCTCTGACCTCCAAGCTGGCAAAAGGTCCAAGCCCCTAAACCTACTAGATCAAGGCCTTATATCACCCACCTGGGTGGGGTCTGCAGGTAAAGTTACAGGTCGTATCCGCCCAAGACTACTCCCATCAATAGGCGGGTCTCAGGTAGATTAACCTAAATCCAGGGTGGGGTTACATGAACTTACTAGAGCTTTGGCTCCTAGCAGTCCTTACATAATACAAAAGTGAAATAATCTACTACATAATAGTATCAGACTTGATACCACAAGGTATATAGAACAACACATCGGTAAAACACTCCATGACATTGAGACTAAAGGCATCTTCAAGGAGGAAACTGCACTTTCCAAACAAGTGGAAGCAGAGATCAACAGATGGGAATACATTAAACTGAGAGCTTCTGCACCCAATACCTATCAGACAAGGGGCTAATATCCAAAATATATAGTACATTGACAGAACTTTACAAGAAAAATACATCTAACTCCATCAAAAAATGGGGAGAAGAAATGAACACTTTGCTAAAGAAGAACTACAAATGGCCAAAAGGCACATGAAAAAATGCTCCTCATCACTAATCATCAGGGAGATGCAAATCAAAACAATGATGAGATACCACCTCACATCACAGAAATTGGTGCACATCACAGCAACTTAATAGAATGGACAGTTAACAGCAAGAGTTTCCTTGCATTCCTTGCCATTGTATTAATGTCTTCATTGGAGAGACAATAGTTTTCAAAAATGTGCTTGCAACTGCATTTTTCTTTCTTTTTTAAAACTTTCTTCTCTTCATTTTATTTTTTATTATATATATATTTTTAGAAAAATAAAAATTTTTTCTTTATTTAAGCATATTGATTACATATATGATTGTGATTAGGTTTTGGTCATGTAAAGAACACCCCCTTCACTAGTGCAACATTCCCACCACCAATGTCCCAAATCTCCCTCCATCCCACCCCACCTGTACTCCAGACAGGCTTTCCAATTCCCTCATTCATTCACGTGATTATGGTAGTTCTCTGTGTAGTTATTTCTATAAATGCACTTACCACTCTTTGTGGTGAGCTTCATGAAGTGAGCTGGAAGTTCTAGCCCTCTCTGAGGGTTGTTGCTAAGATGACTTTTATTTCCTTAAAACCCATAGAAGAGTGAGACAATTGTGCGTCTCTCTCTCTCTCTCTCCCTTTGACTTATTTCACTCAGCATGATAGATTACATGTACATCCATGTATAGGAAAATTTCATGACTTCCTCTCTCCTCACAGCTGCATAAAATTCCATTGTGTAATGTACCACAGTTTCATTAGCCATTCGTCTGTTGAAGGGCATCTTGGTTGTTTCCAGAGCCTGGCTATTGTGGATAGTGCTGCAATAAATATAGGTGTGAGGAGGGGGTTTTTTGTATTGTATTCTTGTGTTCTTAGGGTATATTCCTAGGAGTGGTATAGCTGGGTCAAATGGGAGCTCAATTTCCAGATTTTGGAGGAATCTCCATATCACTTTCCATAGAGGTTGGACTAGGCAGCATTCCCACCAGCAGTGGATAAGAGTTCCTTTCTCTCCACATCCCCAACAGCACTGATTGTTCTCATTCTTTGTGATGTGCGCCAATCTCTGTGGTGTGAGGTGGCATCTCATCGTTGTTTTGATTTGCATCTCCCTGATGATTAGTGACGAGGAACATTTTTTCATGTGCCTTTTGGCCATTTGTACTTCTTTTTTTAATCAAAGTGTCTGTTCATTTCTTCTCCCCATTTTTTGATGGGATTACATGTTTTTTTTTCTTGTAAAGTTCTGTCAGTGCCTTGTATATTTTGGATATTAGCCCCTTCTGTGATGACTGCTGGGTGAATAGTTTCTCCCACTGGTGGGTGACTCTTGTATCCTGGGCAATATTTCTTTTGAGGTGCAAAAGCTTCTCAGTTTAATGTATTCCCATCTGTTGATCTCTGCTTCCAATTGTTTGGAAAGTGCAGTTTCCTCTTTGAAGATGCCTTTAGTCTCAATGTCATGAAATGTTTTACCAACGTATTGTTCTATATACCTCATGGTATCAGGTCTAATATTGAGGTCTTTAATCCATTTGGATTTTACATTCATACATGTTAACTGGGGGTCTATGTTTGCTTTTTTGCAAGTGGCTAACCAGTTCTGCCAGCACCACTTGTTGAAGAGGTTTTCCCTGCTCCACTTAAGATTTCTTGCTCTTTTGTCAAAAATTAGGTAATTATATGTCTGGGGGACAATGTCTGAGAATGCAAGTTTATTCCACTGATCTGAGGGCCTGTCTTCATTCCAATACCATGCTGTTTTGATAACTATTGCTTTGTAGTACAGTTTAAAGTTGGGGAAAGTAATGCTTCCCATTTTACTTTTCCCAGGAGTGCTTTAGCTATTCGAGGGTGTTTATTGTTCCAGATGAACTTCATAAGTGTTTGATCCACTTCTTAGAAGAATGTCATGGGTATTTTTAAGGGGATTGCATTAAATCTGTATAATGCTTTGGGAAGTATTGCCATTTTAATGATGTTAATCCTGCCAATGCATGAGCAAGGTATGTGTTTCCATTTCTGTGTTCCTCTCTTATTTCTTGGAGCAGGGCTTTATAGTTTTCTTTGTATAGGTCCTTCACGTCTTAGGTCAAGTTGACTCCATGATATTTGAGTTTGTGTGGAACTATTGTGAATGGGATTGCCTTCTTGACTTCCTTTTCTTCCCTATCATTATTGGTGTACAAAAAGGACATTGATTTCTGTGTGTTGATTTTGTAGCCTGCCACCTTGCTATATGAGTCTATTGTTTCTAGAAGCTTTTTGGTAGAGTCTTTAGGGTTTTCTAAGTAGAGTATCATGTTTTCTGAAAACAATGTGAGCTTGACTTCTTCCTTTCCTATCTGGATTCCGTTGATATCTTTTTCTTGCCTGATAGCTATAGCAAGAACTTCCAGTACTATGTTGAAGAGGAGTGGTGAGAGCGGACAGCCTTGTCTTGTACCACAATTTAGAGGAAAGGGTTTTAGTTTTTCTCCATTGAGGATAATATTTGCCATTGACTTGTGGTAGATGGCTTCAACTAAATTGAGAAAGGTTCCTTCCATTCCCATCTTGCTGAGAGTTTTTGATCAAGAATGGGTGTTGGACCTTCTCAAATGCTTTTTCTGCATCTATTGATATAATATTGTGATTTGTATTTTTCTTCTTGTTGATGTTGTGTATGATGTTGATAGATTTACGGATGTTAAACTAGTCTTGCATTACTGGGATAAACCTACTTGGTCGTAGTGTATGATCTTTTTGATGATGCATTGGATCCTATTTGCCAGTATTTTGTTGAAGATCTTTGCATCAGCGTTCATCAGGTCTATTGGTCTGTAATTTTCTTTTCTGGCAGCATCTCTGTCCAGTTTTGGTATCAAGGTGATGTTGGACTCATAAAAACTGTTTGGGAATTTTTCCATTTTTTTAATTTCATGGATGAGCCTGGCTAGAATTGGTAGTAGCTCCTCTTTGAAAAAAATTCATAAGGAAATCCATCTGGACCTGAACTTTTGTTTTTGGGCAGATGTTTGATTACACTTTCAATTTCTTCAGTGGTGATGGGGTGTTTAGATATTCTACATCCTCCTTACTTAAATGTGGAAGGTTATAAGTGTCTAAGAATTTTTCCATTTCTTCTAGGTTGTCATGTTTAGTAGCATAAAGTTTCTCAAAGTAGTCTCTGATTACTCTTTGGATCTCTGCAATATGTGTCGTGATCTCCCCCTTTCTTTTTTTTTTTTTTTTTTTGGTTTTTTGGGCCACACCCAGTGACGCTCAGGGGTTACTCCTGGCTATGTGCTCAGAAGTCGCCCCTGGCCTGGGGGACCATATGGGGCACAGGGGATCGAACCGCGGTCCTTCCAATGCTAGCGCAGTAAGACAGGCACCTTACCTCCAGCGCCACCGCCCAGCCCCCCCTTTTCATTTTTAATACGGGTTATCAGATTTTTTTTGCCAGCCGTGAACCTTTTTATCTATTTATTTTTTTGTTTAGATTGCTTCTTACAATGTGCAGTAATGGAATTCAGGGGTTACAAGGTAAGCACGCTTTTTGAGGGGTTACAGTCCGTGTGGTTCATAGGTCGGCTCAGCAGAGAAGAGGGAGAGAAGAAGCAGAGCGCATGACTGGTGTTCTTTAAGTCTCTGGGATCCCCAATCACACTGCTTGATTGTCCCCACATGGGTCAGGTGGGGACATCTTACCAGTGCAGGTCCCAGTTCCTGGCTTGTAGGCTGGCTCAGCAGAGAAGAGGGAGAGAAGGGGTTATCAGATTTCTTCTCTCTCTTTCTTTGTGAGTTTTAGCAGTGGCCTATCTATCTTGTTTATTTTTTCAAAGAACCCACTTCTGCTTTCCTTGATCATTCAGATTGTTTTTCGGTTTTCCACTTCATTGAGTTCTGCTTTCAGCTTTGCTATTTCCTCCTGTCTTCCTATTTTTGATTCATTTTGTTGGTCATTTTCTAATTTTTTGAGCTGCGTCATTAAGTGGTTTTTCCTGCGTGTTGTGGTGGGGTTCATTGGGTAGAAAGAGTGCGTGGCTGCGAAGCTTCTTCTGCTACCTCTTGTTGACAGCTTTTTTGGGGGGTGCATTCCCTAGGACTCTGAGGAGACCTTCAGGGATTCAGAAACACAGGCAGATAGGCACAGGCAGGAGAAGTTTCCCTTGAATTCCTCAGAGTGAACAAAGGCACAGCAGGGCAGAGCTTCTGCAGGCCAGAGAGCTCAGCTTATTTAACAGTGACCCCTACAGCCAGAATTTACTCACTGGGGAGCTTCAAAATGCAGTTTTTTGGTGGTGTGCTCCCTAGGCCTCTGAGGAGATCTTTGGGGATTCAGAAACACAGGCAGACAGGCACAGGCAGGAGAAGTTTCCCTTGAGAGAACAAAGGCATAGCCTATATTTTCTTCAATAACTTTTCTTTCACTTATCTGGAAACAAATGTATTATGATCAACTATGTCAACTCTCTGGTGAATTTTCTTTAAATAAAGTAAAAAAATATGTGTCCTTGAGAACTATACTCTATAGTCCTCTATCCTCCTGAATACGTGACTGTTTTGACTGGTAAATATAGTGGAAATAACACAAAGCACTTCTGGGAATGGCTTTTAACTGTTCTGTGCATTTTTTTTTTTTTTTGCCACTTAAACTTCTGGGAATTCTTGCTAGTGAGCCCCAATCCCAGGCTCTGCAAGCATTTATGATAGCTACGATCAACTGTTTTCCCAAGCAGCTGCCAGGATCAGGTGCCAGCTGTTTGACTATGTCTTCTTAGAATGTCCAGCAAAATAGAACTTACAGCTGTCTTCACTCCATATGTCTTACTGAAATCACATGAGAAACCTCAGAAAAGAACCACTCAGAGGAATGTCGTCCAGATTATGTGGCAGACAGCAGGTGTCAGACATCAGTACCTAGTTCTATTTCTTCCTGTCTCTGTGACTTGAACATTTAAAGAATAAGTATATTATTTAGATTCCTGGCTTTTACTTTTCTATAAAAAGTACCCCTACCCCAACATACTTCCTGGATATATGTTCTGGAATGAGAGTAGAGGGATGGGGAATGGTAATAACATACTTCTGCTTTTTACCATAGTTGTCAGATTTGGCACACTGAGGAATGAAGTTGCTCACCATTCTTTGGGGATTGAGTTCCCAGGATCTCACACAACAATGACAGTATTCTACCATTGAGTTGTAGTATTGCCTCATCATCCCAATTCTACCGTTTACTCTTTTACCCACATTCTTTCCTTGGACATAAATTGTTAACACAATTTACTTGGCTTAAATTTTGCTACTGGGCAGACTTATTGCATTGTGCCTATCAATGTATATATTTTGTCTTGTACCATAAAATGAGAGTATTCCAGTTAGCCCTGTTGGGCCCTCCCAGGGACATCTAATGTAGTTACCCACAACTTAGTCTAAGCAATGAGAGAGAGCGGCATAGAAAGGGGGGGAAGAGAGAGAAAGAGAAAGAGAGAGAAAGAGAGAGAGAAGCAGAAACATTGAGCATTGGTGCCTTTATTGCTAAGCATCTCCTGAAGTCTATTGGGAGGGGGGATCACCAGCTAGAGAACTGGGAGGAGGAAGTTTGTAACTCCAGGGTTTGAGGAGAGGAGAGAGAGAAAGAGGCAGAACAAATTGCATTTTACTGATGCTATATATCAGGCTCAGACAGGCTGGGGCAGGGAGTGGGCCTTGGGCCTCTCTTTCCCTGCAGGCAGGCTCTGCTCTGGTATTAACCTGTTTCCCCTCTTAACTACCAGGCTCTACCTTTTTATACTTAGGGCAGTTGCTTGTTACAGGGGGGCATGTCCCAGAAGCAGTATTGTTGGGTCAGATGGGAGCTCAATTTCTAGTTTTTTGAGGAATGTCCATATTGTTTTCCAAAAAAGTTGAATCAATCTACATTCCCATGAGCTGTGAGTGAGAGTCTCTTTCTCCCTGCCTCCCCATCTGTACTGGATGTTCTTGTTTTTCTTGTTGTATACCAGTCTTTGTGCTGTGAGATACCTCATCGGTGCTTTGATTTGCATCTTCCTGATCATTAGTATGTGGGACATATTTTATGTTATTAAAGGGTCTTTTTCAAGAAATTCAAGCCCATTCCATTGATCTGAGATTCTGTTTTTAATCCAATATCATGCTTAATTGCTACATCTTAATTGCTACAGTTTTTGTAGTAGTTTGAAGTTGGCCTTCTATCTTCTTTTTCTAAATGATTGTTTTATCTATTCTGGGGAATTTATTGTTCCATATAAATTTTAGGCGTGTTTTATTTATTTATTTCTTAAAAAAATCATGGGTATCCTTATAGGGATTAAAATAAATCTATAAATTGCTTTGAGGAGTATTGACATTTGATATTAATCCCTCTAATTTCCAAATGTCCTCTTTTATTTCTTGAAGTAATTTTTTCTTTATATAGGACTTTTACCTCTTCAGTTAAGCTGGTTCCAAAGTACTTGATTTTCTGAGCAAAATTGTGAATGGGATTTTTTAAATATAATGTTTATCTTTCATTATTGTATATAAAAAAGCCATCAATTTTTGCATATTAATTTTGTAGATTGCCAACCTGCTATAAAAATCTATTGTTTCATCAAAAGAATATTTGTTAACTGGCCCTGGCAGCTACAAAGTGATGTCAAGAAACAAAAACTCTCTTTAAATGTAAAATATTTGTATCTAAAATATCTTGCCTTCAAGCATACAGAATGAAAGTATTTTCTTTGCATCCCTAGCTTGAATCCTACTTGGTCATGGTGTTGATGAATTGCTGGATTCTATTTGCTAGTATTTTGTTGAGGATCTTTGCATCTGTGTTCATCAAGCAAATTTACTTTTTTTTCAAAAGCTTATAAATGTATAAGTACATATAAAATGTATTTTTGTTTGTTTCATTTGGCTACTGTCTACCTATGTATTTTAATTTTATTTTTAATTATAAATTATTTTATTTAAAGAATATCTTACATAGTTGCCCATAATACATTTATTTCTGCTACTCTATATTCCAATCAATCCCATCACCAATGTAAAATTTCCTCCACTATTGTCCCCAGATTTTTATTCATTTCCAAGTCTGCATCCTTGGCAGGCACAAAATAATATATTATATATATCGCTTATTTACAAATAAATGATAATAAAATTATTTTTAAAAAGGACAGCTAAAATAAAATTTGTGGAAATTATTCTATCTTACAATGAGGTCATTAAGTTAGAATGTTTATTAAGCTATTTGTTGCTAGTTGGTTTTTCTGTTTTGTTTCCGAACATGAGGTAGCTTTGAGTTCATGTTGACTCTAAATTGGTGTGCTTTACTGGGATGACAGTATTGGAAATTTTGGAGTTGTCATATGGCCACTCATTCCATTATTCCAGAAATTCCAAACTCTGTGGCTGATACTGCAGCATTTATGGGAAGTGGTTTTGGCTGCCCAGTCTTCTGGAAATAGGAGAAGAGGGTGTGTGTGCCTGCACTCCCTCTGAAAAAGTCCTAGTGATGTCAGCCCAAATAAATGGCATACTTGGAGTTTTGGTCAATTTGGCTAAGTGGTGCAGCTGGGCCAACCAATATATTTTTTAAAAGCTGATCATCTGGGTCAGAATGATAGCACAGCATGTAAGGTGTTTGTTTGCAGCATGCAGCTGACCTGAATTTGATCACAAAATTTTAGTATATTTCTTTTTTTTTTTTGAGAGTAGTGTGTTATTTTTCTTTCATTCTGTTTTCAGTCTTAACTACATTCTCTTAACAAATGTATTCTAACTTGTGCACAGAGCAAGACTGATTCCCAAAATGCACTAAGAAAAAAGGTACTATGGATAAAGATGTGCGAATGCTGCATCTTAATTTCACCTAAAGATGCTAAGATTCTATAAATGTTGCTTGCTAACAAATTGTACAAAAGTGATTTGTCCACATGTTCCTCTCTTTTCCAAGAGCATCGTAAGGATATGAAATATTTCCCATTCTTGAGAAAGACTACTCAACACCTCAGTTCCCTAGTCTATAAAATGAAGATCACCATATACCCAATAGGAATCTTGTGAGTTTAAAATTAATTTGTATAAAAGAATGAAGACTCTTAAAGTTCATGAAGTAAACACTATAAAAGTTAGCTCACAGCCAGTTGGTACTTTAGAGGTGATCCTAAAACATGATCCATTACAATATTGTGGATAGGTTCTGTTATGTTCTCAAAGTAGGCGACCTTTCTTCCTGGGAAAGTTTGCATTTGTTGGTACAAAGAAGATACATTCTTAGGGAACATATAAGTAATTTACTTTCTCTGAGAAGGTAATGGTAGGCTAAACAAATGTTGGAAACACTGTAGAGGCAGTATGGTCCCCCGAGCATACCAGGAGCAATTTCTGCGCATGAAGTCAGGAGTAACCCCTGAGCACTGCCGGGTGTGACCTAAAAACCACAAAAAAAAAAAAAAAAAAAAAAGAACTTTTGTTTTTTAAACACTGTCAAGTCTACACCTGAGGCAAGTAGAGGTAAGTAAACCTAGTGAAGGATCTCAGATTGTTTCTTTTTACCTAATTTTAATGAGTCTCTGTGGTTTACAATGCTATTAACAAATCTCTCATGCATGTAATTCCAACAAACACACTCATCACCAGTTTATCCCTCCCTCCAAAGCCCCCACTCTGACACACCTGTGAAACAATTCTGTTAATGCTGCCTTTAAACCTTTGTTTCTACCTTTCTGTGAATCTCATGTTTCACATATGAGAAAGATAATTTTGACCTTTTCTTCTGACTTCACTCTACATATTCTCTAGTTCATTACGTTACTGCAAATTTGCATAGTATTCCATTGTGTGTGTGTGTGTGTGTGTGTGTGTGTGTGTGTGTCCATTTGATCCATTTGTCTGTACTTGGGTGCTTATGCTGTACTTCCATACCTTGGCTACTATAGTAAGTCTATGAACACAGGTGCACATATATCCATTCAAATTATTGTTTTTGTTTTGAGGATAAATGCCAAGAAGTGGTATTACTGAGTTATATGGGAGTTTTATTCCTATATTTCTGAGTGATCTCCATATTGTTTTCCATAAAGGCTAAAAAAGACAATGTTCCCAACAAAAGTAAATGAGAGTTCCTTTCTCACCACAACCCAACCAACACCAATTATTCCCAAACTTTTGGATATATGCCATTCTCATTGGCATGAAATACAGATTAAAGTTTTCCAATTAGTGGTTTTTTAAGCACTGCTTGAAAATTACTGCTCTATACAGAAACTGGGCTAAAAGGTTGTTGTTCTTTTCAAGAGATAGAATTTTTTTATTTTTTTAATTTTAAAATATTATCAGTTTATTAAAATAACTGCAATTGTCTTTCAACAGTATTGGGCTTATCTGTGGTACAAATACTCTAAAAGGGTGATTGCTGTTACATATAAAACTGCTGATGTGATTTAAAACATATAAAAAAAATTTTTTTTTTTTTATTGGTTTTTGGGCCACACCCAGTGACGCTCAGGGGTTACTCCTGGCTATGCGCTCAGAAGTCGCTCCTGGCAGGCACGGGGGACCATATGGGAACCAGGGGATCGAACCGTGGTCCGTCCTAGGCTAGCGCAGGCAAGGCAGCAGGCACCTTACCTCCAGTGCCACCGCCCGGCTCCCTATAAAAAAAATTTTTAAGCACCATGATTACCAATATGTTTGTAGTTGGGTTTCAGTCATAAAAAGTACACCTCCCCACTTCACCAGTGTAACCTTCCCACCACCCCCTGCCTGTCTTTGAAACAGGCATTCTATTTCTCTCACTCACTACTATTATCACAATAGTTGTTGTAGTTATTTCTCTAACTGCAATCAAAAATCTTTGTGATAAGCTTCATATCATAGGTTGATCCTTCCAAACTTTCTATGGTCTCTGGGTGTTATTACCATCTTTGTGATAAGCTTCATATCATAGGTTGATCCTTCCAAACTTTCTATGGTCTCTGGGTGTTATTACCATACTATTTTTAATTTTACTTAAATCCAGGAGATTGAGACTATTCTGTCTCTATCCCTCTGACTCATTTCACTCAGCATAATAATTTCCATGTCCATTCACGAATAGGAAAATTTCATGACTTCACTTTTCCTGAAAGCTACATATTATTTCTTTGTATATGTACCAATTTTTTGCTACTCATCCGTTGTCTGGCATCTGGGTTATTTTCAGATTCTGGCTATTGTAAATAGCTCTGCAATGAATATAAGCCTGCAGAGAGCATTTCTGTGTTGTTTTTGTTTGTCTAGTGTATATCCCTAGAAGTGGTATTGCTGGATCATATTTGAGTTCAATTTCCAGTTTTTTGAGGAATCTCCATATTGGTTTCCAAAAAGGCTGAACTACACAGCATTCCCACAGCAGTAAGATTTCCTCTCTCTCCACATCCTTGCCAGCACTGGTTGTTCCTTGTGATGTGTGCCAGTCTCTGTGGCATGAGATGGCACCTCATTGTTGTTTTGATTTGCATCTCCCTGAAGTGGAGCATTTTTTCATGTGCCTTTTGACCATTTTTCTTTCTTTTAGGAAGTACCTGTTCATTTCTTCTCCCCCATTTTTGGATTGGGTAGATGTTTTGTTGTTGTTGATGTTAATTTCTGTCAGTATATCTTTGATATTAATCCTTTATCTAATGGGTATTGGGTGAAGTTTGTTATTAGTAGCTAAATGTGTGATGGTGGAGGGATTAAAGGTTGGTGGTGGGTTAGCAACTCGTTTTTTTTGGAGGGGGTCACACCCAGGGGTGCTCAGAGGTTACTCCTGATTCTGCGCCCAGAAATCATTACTGGCAGGCTCGGGGGACCATATGGGATGCAAGGGTCGAACCGGGGTCTGTCTTATGTTGGCTGCCTGCAAGGCAAATGTCCTACTGCAGTTCTATGGCTCTGGCCCCAGATTAGGAACTCTTAATTGCTACATTGTTTGAGTTAAGCAATTTCCTCTCTTATTGGTTGTGTTTTTCTGGAAAATCTCAACATAAAAGCAATACTTAACATTTACCTACTATTAATCTGAAAATGGCAAACTAACAAGTGAACAAAGCAGAATGAGGTAAAATGATTAGTTAAATAACTGCTGACAAATTAAGTTTTGCTAAACTCCATCTAAGTTTTTTTAAGTTAAAGTTCCATGATTAGTTATTCCATTTCTTAAACAAAGCAAAGACTAACTGGAAACTATTTACTAAATGAACTTTATTTTCAGTATAATACTTGTACATTATCTTTGGAATCAGGGAAAGGTTCCACAAATTGTGTTTCTAAAATATAAACTCATGAATACATTTGAGGAAAAGTCATGTAGTTTATTTACAAATTCATTCTTTACAGTTTCATATAAAGTCCAAACAACTAGCCATTACTGATTCAGAAATATAATGAATCATAGCTATAAAAACCAATATCAAGTTATTAAAGTCAGTAAACCAAAAATGCCATTATATATTTGTTTATATATTTCTAGCTTATATGTTGGTTTATAAACTATTTTCTACCTATTATGCCTGCTTACTATGTATTAAACATAAGTGTGCTGCTTTTTAGCATATAAAATACTGTCTGAATCCTAAAATAAAAATATACCTACCATCCATAAAATAAATAATTTGAGTTCTTCAAAATATTAGCTTTCTGGAAAGTTATAAGATTATGGTAAAATGAATATTCATTATTTTTTTATTAAATTAAACAGAAACCACTTTGAATCTTAATAGAATACTATTCCCAAATTTCCAAATCTTAATAGAATATTCCCAAATTTAAATTTATCAAACCAATTATTAGTCTAAATCCAGAAGACTAAAAAACTGTACCATTGAAAATATAAAAACCAATTTAAATTTAAAGAACCTAATTGTTTTTTGTGATTAATTAAGTCGCTGTTTCGGAGAAGTCTTTTAAGTATTACCTAAAATTTTTTTATTATGTTTTGTTTCTGTTAGTTATACACACTGAAAATCGATAGGCACTTTTGAAAAAAAAATATGATTAGTGTAAAAGGAGGCAATATGCCTCCTTATGCCATTTCTTTCTACTATAAACTGATTGAAGGTCAATAAATGATAAATCTGTGTAATTATGTAATTTCCTTTCTACTTCGTGAAAATACTTTTCTACTTTCTAAAGTAAGGTTTGGTGAAGTTTATATAGCACATGTATTAGTAGTCTTATTTTAAATGCAAAAATGTTTTAGCCACACTTAGGAAAAAATTATCTTACTGAGAATATAACCACATACTTTCAAAGGCCAGTTGTAAGAGTATGGATTCTTGTTTTAGTAAGTAGAACACATGCCATAAAGCTTAGGAGATATTCACATTGTAGTAATAGATTCATTTAACAACACTAGTTACTCTGTAGGGATTTCCACATTTGCCTGTTTAACAAAATTGCATCCATCTATAAGGCTTTGGTATAGGTAATTCAGAACATGTCCTTCATTTCTCTTCCTTCTTTGTCTCCTCCTTCTCTGGTTCTTCTTTCTGCTCATCTTTCTCTTCTTGCCCTGTTATACTTGCTTCTCCTGCTTGAGTCCCCCTTTTTGAACTGTCAACTATCTTATAGTCCTCAAGAATTGTGTGTCCTGTCTGTTTTGCAGTTTTCTTCACCATTGCTTTGATACCAATGTTTTCAATATTATAAGCAGTTAAACCAACATTGATGGCTGAATCTACTGCATCATGTGTGGCTTCTCCAGCAGTATGCCCATATCTTTAAGAGAAAGAGAAAGTATCATAAAATTACAAATAAAAATTAGTGTGTTTATTGGTATGCTGTCATTCAAAGATAAATCTAAAATTAGGTACAAAGTCAATTAATAAATTTTAATATAGTAAACAACACACTGTGCCAAGGCTGAATTTTCTCCTTTAAAAAGTGGGTAAATTTAACTCAGACTGAGATTAACTTATATTAACTATACTGAAGAATATAATAAGTCATAAAGGTTATAAATAATTGATCATTTCTTTTAGCCACCCCTTCTGGGTGGATAAATTTCAAGTTACTGCAGATTTTAGAGTCTCTATAGATGACTTTGATAGTTACCTAAACAACACTTTTTTTTGGGCCACACCCAGTGGCGATCAGGGTTTATTCCTAGCTCTGTATTCAGAAATCACTCCTGAACAACCCAGATGCAACAAGGTGAATGGCTAAAGAAACTGATAAATATACACAATGGAATACTATGCAGCCATCAGGAAAAATGCAGTCATGAAATTTTCCTATACATGAATGGACATGGAAACTATTATGTTGACTGAAATAAGTCAGAGGTAGAGAGATAGACACAGAATAGTCTCACTCATCTATTGGATTTAAAAAAAATAAAAGACAATGTTGTAATAATGCAGAAACAATAGAGATGAAGGCTGAGAGGACTGGATTATGATATGAAACTTATCACAAAGAGTCGTGAGTTCAGTTAAAGAAATGATTACATTGACAACTATCATGACAATGGTAGTGAGTTGAGAAAAGTGAGAGAAATAGAATGCCTGTCTTGAATATAGGCAGGAGATGGGGAGGAGAGAGATGAGGTGCATTGGTGGTGAGAATGTTGTACGGGTGAAGGGAGTGTTCTTTTTTATAACTGAAACCCAACTATAAACATGTTTGTAATCATAGTGCTTAAAGACATTAAAAAAAAAAAAGAAATCATTCATGGCAGGCTCAGGGGACCATATGAGATGCTGAGGATTGAACTTGGATCCATCCCAGGTTGGCCACATGCAAAGCAAATGTCCTACTGCTGTGCTATCACTCCAGCTGAGACTTTCTTCCTTATAAATATCTGATTTAGTTTTGGGTCTCACCTAACTTTGCTCAGGGTTTACTCCTAGTGGGATTGAGGATGGACTATATGGGATGCCAGAGATTGAACCATTTTGGCAGTGTCTAAGGCAAGAGTCCTACCTAACTGTACAATCTCTCTGACTCCCAGAATTCATGACACTAAATAGAGATTGCACTACTTTTCCTCATTCCACTCCCTATCACAAGACATGACATTATTGAATCATACACTTTTTGTTTGTTTGTTTTTGGGGCACACCCAGTGATGCTCAGGGGTAGTTACTTCCGGTTATACGCTCAGAAATTGCTCTGCTCCTGACTTAGGGGACCATGTGGGATTGAACCGAGGTCCGTCCAGGGTCAGCCACATGCAAGGCAAATGCCCTACCACTGAGCTCAATGGGTCATACACTTTTTAAAAAGGAATTTATATACTGTTTTTCTAAGACTGTACCACAAAATAAAACAGTACTTCTTTTGCACATCCTCACCAACAAACTTACTATATTATTTACAAACTTTGGAATACAGGCAACTCTCAAAGGTTTGAGGTGATAGTTTATTTTTGATTTGCATTTCCTTTATGTGATAAGGAATATTCTTGTGTCTATGGGATATCTACCGTATGTCTTAGAGATAGGATCTACCCAGGTATTCTCATATTTTAGTGTGCTGTTTATTTTGCTGAGTTGTGAATCCTTCAGCATATTTTGGATGATGACCACATGTCAGATGATATGCAGATTGTTTTTTCACAATTGGTATGTTTCCTTCTGTTTTTACTATATAAAAGTCTTTTAATTTGATGACGGTCCTTTTGTTAATCCCCAACTTTGTTTCCAATGCTAATGGAATTGAGTCTTTAAACACATCTTTAAACTGAAGTTCTGAAGTGTTTTCTGGTTGTAGGTCTAGTAAGTTAAGTCCATAATTCAGCTTGCATTGTTACTGTAATATTATTGATGTAGGGTTGTTTCTGTTTGTTTTCTTGTGCATATTTTCATGTTTGCAATGTTTATTTTTGAAGTTTTCACAACGCTATGGGATTTAAGAGGCCTCCTTTCTTAATTCTATGTTCCACTCTTTTATTCTAAGAGATACTGACATGTATGGATGTGTGGATTCATTTGGTATCTGCTCCAATAACCCAAAAACTCTTCAGAAAGACACTTGTGCTCCTATGCCATTGTAACACTAGTCATAATAATCAAAATCTGGAAATAACCCAAGTTTCCAAAACCAAGTGAATGGAAAATATGGATATATGTCTCACTCATGTGTCTATATCTGTATCACAGTTGATACTCAATTATAACATATGAATGAATTTTCTGCTATGTAGATGGATTTGGGAGGTATTATGCTGAATTAGTCACAAAAATAGAAAAACTTATTTTCAATAATCCAGTAATTCACCTCTCTAGGATTGTCATTAATACTAGAAGAGATTTAGTTATTAAAATGTTAAATAAAACTTACTTATATCTGACAGTCTGTACAGTTTCTGCTGAAACATTGTTCACAATGCATTTAGCTGCACATTCCAGTCCCTGCCAGACAGTTGAAAATCCTGCAAACATATTCACAGTAAGTAAAAGTATTTAAGTAACTAAGAAAACCTTAGTTAACTTTATCTGGACATCTATGTTACCTTGAACACTACTTGCAGCTACAACCATAGCACCATCCAAAGGTGATTTCCCATTTCTGTCTTTTTTAAGAGATTCTGGAACAAGTTTGCTTCCATGCTTCTTGACATGTGGAGCTAGTTCTTTTCCAACACAACTTGCTACAGAGCAAACTCCATCAACTAATAAAACCAGAGGAAAATAAAGAATAAGAAAAAAAATTCTTCACTTGATTTTTACTGAACAAATTCTTGGATAAGCATATTAATTTGTTATACTGCATAATGTTACCATTTCTATGTAAGGACAGATTCAAGATTTGCTTTAAAAAAAAAAAACCCTATCATTTGAGTTAAAGACTAGCTTGCTGGGTTTAATGATATTTATAATTCTGCCTTCAAATACAATGTTCTTTTTGTAATCTTGCTTTAAAAAAGGAAATGATTCACCTTTTCTGATTGGTATGATGCAATATGAGGAGGTCCAATTTTTATGTTTGTCAGCAAAAATAATTGTACCTTTTTTTTTTTTTAACAAATAAGCAATCATTAAAATAATAATGATGTATTTACATCTTGACAAATCTGGCTCGGGCGACCACAGGGGATGCCTAAATCGAATCTGCATTCATCTGTCCTGGGTCAGCTGCGAGCAAGACAAACACCCTACTGATGTACTACCACTCTGGCCCCAATTTCACATTTTTTAATCTAAATAGCATGCTTTTAGGCTGGAGAGATGGTAAAGGAGGCAGGAAGTACTTTACTATGCATGAGGCTGACCTAGGTTCAATCTCGAGCTCAGATCCTATATGGTCTCCCAATTCCTACCAGGAGTGATTACTGAGCACAGAACTAGGAGTTAAAAAAATCTTGACTAAAGGAAAGTGAAAAATATTTATAGAGATTAGAATATTATTTTAGTGATTTATTATTTATTATTTTAGTGAATTCTGATTTTTTGATTATTTCTTTGGACTGTACCTGGTGATGTTTAGGAGTTATTCCTGATTCTGTGCTCAGATTCACTGCTGGCAGGCATGGGGGACCATCTGGGGTTGTCAGTGATGGACAACCCAATCTGGATTGGGTCACCCTATCTGCTATACTATCATTATGGGACATGATTTTATAAGAAATATCAGGTTTTGAGAAAAACCTTATAATGCTTTTCTACTTGCTAGATGGGGCATTTATTTAAAAAAAAAGTAATGACTCTGATTCCAAAGATTATTAAATACTATAAAAATTACTAATGATAATCTATTAAGGAGTTGTCTGACTTCTATAAAAATATTAAACTTTAGACCTGTGGTTTCAAGAGCTGGACAGAAGAATCAATTATCTTTATTAAAAATAGCAATCCAGCTATGTACCTTAGTAACTATGCAGTGGGCTATCCTTAAAATTATCATATGCCAGGACAGCAAAAATATTCATAACCATGCCTTTAAAAAGGCCATTTGTGCCTTTCCTCCAATACTGTAAAAAACATTTTAGGTAGTGTTAATTAAATTTTAACAAAAATTAAGAATCATCAGATGTTGGAACAAAATGCAGATTCTGATAAGGTATGATAAATTCCTGAAATTCTCATTCTGGTCTATAGATTCATCGATATGTAGCGAAGTAAAACTTTGTCCTAATTTTATTATTGTCATTTATATTAAGTATTAACAATCCTTTAATTATTAGAGCTAAATAATTTTATTTTTTCTATTTCCACTTTATGTTTATAATTAGTTATTTACTATTATTATTAAAGGCAGACCATTTAAATGGATAGATTAACTTGGACTAAACACAGTGGTCCTCAAACTACGGCCCGTGGGCCACATATTGCACTTGTTCCCGTTTTGTTTCTTCACATCAAAATAAGATGCATGCAGTGTACATAAGAATTTGTTCGTAATTTTTGTTTTTACTATAGTCTAGCCCTCCAATGATCTGAGGGACAGTGAACTGGGCCCCTGTTTAAAAAGTTTGAGGACCCCTGGTAATAGATCATTTCTAATTTAACTAAAAAGTAAAGAAGTCATAAATTATTTTTACCAAGGAACTGACTGACTTTTGCTGCTCCTCCTGTAGCCTGTTTTGCTATATGAAGTCCCTTGGTCACAGCTGGACTAACTTCTACAGGTTTTTCTTCTGGTTGAATCCGTTCTCGAAGTTTAGAAGCACCTTTCTGGATTGCTTTTCCAGTATATTCAGCACCTTTGACTAAACCCCAACTTACCCAGGAAGCACCTTTTTAAAGGAAAAATAAAAAAATGTTCAATATTATACCTTTAAATATTGATATTAAATTAAACATTAAATATGTAAACATTTATATCTTTAATATTTATACCTTTAAATACTTAAAGAATAACTGATTAACAGGAAAACGAAAGTTTAATACACCTATTATAAAACATTTAATAAAGGAAGCAAACTGTCTTCTAACTAAAATATCTATATTCCTTTTCTAAGTAAATTCTCTTTTTAATATACTAACAAAGCTTTGTATTACTCTATGATGCCATTACAACTGTAGTTTCCTCTATGTGCTACTTACTCTTTTGATATTTTAATTATGAACAGTGATGCCACTGATAATGGTATTTGGCTAGAGGATACCAAGCACCCTTATGCTTTTTATATTAGTACAGGCATTACTTTCCTTTATAAAGTTTTAAGGCTGACAGGCACAAATGACACAAACTGGGAATCAATAAAAATTGTCTCATATATCAAGGTAGAACTTTTGATGTCTTGCTTGGTTTCCAAAGACCCTGCCACTTTCTTATTCAAAAGGAAAAAAAAAAATCAATACTCCCTGAAAATGTACCTTTCTAAAGAGAACAAACAGAAGAATCCCCGCATCACACCCAAGACTATTACTGACCAACTCCCCCCTCCCTTTCTTTCGAGCAATCCCCAAGGAGTAGTATCAATATTGGAAACAGTTGTTTAGGGTAATGAATATTAGGAATTACTATTCCTCAAATCCAAGTCCTTTTATCTCAAGCCCTTTTTTAGCTTGCAATATAAACCTGATTGATAGAAGTATGAGACCATCCAAAGAATGTGCAAGATGAAACTATTTAAAATGAAAATTAAGAAGCCTAGATTGTTTAGTCATTTCTCTTGAGTAAGTCCTAGTTTTTTTTATTTTATTCATGTTTCTTGATAAATTACTGAAAGAAAAAATTAGCTGACAGTATACAGGATGGCAGGGACAGGTGATACTATACGCTCTGGAAAGAATTACAATTTGAACTATTTTCTTTTTTTTGCAAAACTTTGTGTAAATCTGTAAGGTTGGATAAATGAAATATTTAGGCATGGCTTTCATCTAATTACTTCCAGCCTATAAGTGAGGTGACATTAAGTGAAAAAATTTAGACACCTCTAGCCAATATTTTAGAGACAAATTTACAGCAGTTAGGTTTTTAAAACCTTAACTTCCATAAAACTGTGACTTTTACTGACATTTACCCATCCTTTGATGACAAACAGGTATGAGTCATGGATAAAGTGAATTTAGGTACCTGGTTATACATCTGTGTAGAGTCTGCATGAGTAAGGTAGACATAGTACTCTTTTGACTCTATTAGACTATTTTCTCTGTATTAAATCTTACATCCTTCCTATGCCTTTTTTACTTGCACCTTAAGTAAGTATTGGCTGAGCTGCTTGTTTCTCATAGTACTTACTTAAAAAGACAAATTAAGGAGACATAACTATGACAAGTAGTTAAGTGACCTTAATGTTACAGACTATTATGGCTATTACTAACCCTCTAAACTTGAGGTACAAAATCAAAGTGAAAAATTACAAGTAGGAAGACAGTGAAGACTTAGGGGTAAATAGGGTCCCTTTAAGTGTTACCAGAATGTGGTTTTGTCACATTTTTAAGTGATATACCCCTGAGAATTTGTTATGAAATCCTGAGCTTATGAACCTAGTAGGCCTAGTAGGCTTAAGTACCTCGTTTGTGATAGAAAATTATTTCCAAAGTGGTCTGAATGAGACTATTATACATTATTCATTCCATATAAATCTAGTATTTCTTCCTTAAGAAATAGGGAGGATTTTTTTCCTTATTTCCTCACATCTGGGAAGGTTTGTACGTTGTTTATTACAAATAATGCCGGAAATTTCCAAGTATATGCTAAAAAGTTATGCAGATTTGCCTATTTGCTGAATCATTCATTCTTGGAGCCCAGAGTCACTATGTTGGAGTTAAGACAAATTTATGGCTGCTATGTCAGTTTTTCAATACATAAATCAGAATAACAGTAAAGAAGAACTTATATGACATTACGTGATAGTCTAAAAAATATAGAACTATGTTATTTATAAATACCATTTATTAAAAAATACAAAATACTCTTCTATGTATTCTCTGTGGGTTTCAAGGTCTCATAGTATAATATGGAAAGTTAACATTATTGTTATACCTGACAAAATGTTTTGAGCCACTTTTTCACTCCATTCAGGTAATTCCTTAGCTTTGTCTTCTGGCTTGTAGGGTACAATGTGACTCAGATTAATTTCTTCATTTGAAGTATCTTTACCCTACATATTAAAATGTTTCAAAATATAAGCTATTAAGACAGTAGAAGGGTGGAAAAATCATAAGCATTATATAATGCTAAGTCATCAGCTATAATAGATAATATCTGTTACCTGCCTCATTAGAGCATTTTAAAACATATAAATGCCAGCAGCAAACTTCTATGAAGATTGCTAGTTTTCTGATAGCATGATAAGAGATAAATATCAACTTATCTTTATAATAGCAAGAATATCTATATTATACTGATCTTCCCATGACTGACTTCCTTATGTAGCTATCATCCCCAAGATATCAGCACACACTTAGTGCCCAGAAACGTTAAAATATTTTTATTAAATGACTCAATTGAAAGGATGCATCCAAATAGACTAGTTTTGACAGAAATTAATTGAAAACAAACACAAAATGACTTCCCTTTCAGTGAAATGGAATATGGAAAACAAAGAAATATCTCACTGGGCTAATATAAGAGCTAAGTATGAAGGACAGAGCAGACACTCAAAATCGCAAAAGCTAAACATTTTTGGTTTTTTTTGCTTTTTTGCTTTGGGGTCACACCTGGCTGTGTTCAGGGGTTATTCCTGGCTCTGTAATCAGAAATCACTCCTGGCAAGCTCAGGGGACCTTATGGGATGCCGGTATTCGAACCATCATCTGTCCTGGATCGGCTGCATTCAAGGTAAATGTCCTACTGCTATGCCATCTCTCTGGTCCCGCTAAACTTATTCTTAAACAGACTATTGTATCTTAATATTAATAAAAAAAAAAAAAACTGAAAACAAAAGCATCCAGTAGATAATAGAACAAAACTTTTACATAGTCACCCTAATGTATAAAGACCTTAGAAATTAAGAAGTGATTAAACTCTGCCAATAATAAAAATAAAGGACAGGACTATATAAAGAAAACAAAATCCAAAAGAAACTGTTAAGTACATGCCCAACATCAATCACAAAAACAATTCAAATTAAAATAGCCAATTTACCAGGACTGGTGGGTGCAATAGCACAATGGGTAGGACATTTGCCTTGTATGGGATCTACCCAGGTTCAATTCCTGCCATCCCATAAGGTCCCCAAGCCTGCCAAGAGTTATTTCTGAGCACATAGCAAGTACTAATTCCTGAAAGCAGCTAGGTATGGCCCAAAACAAACAAACAAAAGATAGTCAATATTACAGAATTACAGAAAGGCTAAACACCACTCTATTCTGCTGAGAGGCCCCTAGGGACTTGAACATAAAGTGGTGGGATTGCTGAATAGTAAAATCTTTGGGGGAAAATAATGAAAATGATAACGGTTATCATATAATAATCCAACTCCAAACTTGTCTCATGAATTACCTATTTAGTTATTGGATCATTGCATAACAACAATGGCCTGCAATCATACCATGTAATATAAATATTGCAAAAAATTGAGATTGTTATAAACTCAAAAAAAAACCCCAAACAATTATATAAAGAATTAAAGAAGTTCTCCATGAATTTGGAATTTACTTTCTTTTTGGCCACACCCAGTGACGCTCAGGGGTCACTCCTGGCTATGCACTAAGAAATCGTTCTTAGGTTGGGGAACCACATGGGATGCTGGGGGGGATCAAACTGTGGTCCGTCCTAGGCTAGAGTGGGCAAGGCAGACACCTTACCGCTTGTGTTACTGCTCTGGCCCCTCTTTTTGCTTTCTTTTACAATTTTTGCAATGGTTTCTTGAAACCATTTTGGATGAACACCACCCTCATAAAGCTAATCTAAGAGGTTTACTATAAACCAGTCAACACTTTTATAAGAAATGAATATGGTATTAATTCCAAAGATAATTAAACACTTACCTTATGACTACAGCAATGACAAGTCAAATTGTGTTTCTTAATTTGATACACAATGCTATTTTCTTTCTACAAACATTTGCTATAGTACCATACAGTACTAGCAGAACTGTTGCTCCTTAAAATTCCCATTAACTCTCTTTATCCATTTTATCCTAAAATGCCTTTCAAAAGGCATTCAAAGCCTTTTAAATTGTATTCTTACAATTTCCCATGCATACACACTGAATTGCCAAACAAGGCTTTTAGAAGGTGCATGCAATCTATGTACCTTTATCTCATGATCACGCCAGAAACTTTCTATTTGCTAATTTGTTCTTCCTATAAGACAACAGATTCATATAGATAAACATTTAAACTTTCCCATTGTATACATGTACTAGCTAGCACTAAAAAACATTTACCACACTTTAATTCAAATTTACAGCCAGTCAACTCTGCTTATCTACTCAGAATCCAATAAATAAATTACTAATATAATTTTATAAACTTGCTCTCTGTTATCATTAATGAAAAAATAAGGAATTAAAATTTAAAAGCAGAGGGAAAAAAGACAGTAACATATTTAGCTCCAAGATCTTGGTCTAAATGATAAAAGTACACTCAAAAATTTAATCTCTCCAAAGAATCTTTTAAAAGGGATATAAAGAGAAATATAATCTGAATACTTTTTACTAGTGACCATTTTATCTGGTAGTCTATAAACAAAACTATTTTTGACTTTTTTTTTCATCAAATCACTAAACTTCAAGCTCTTTGATTCAGAGCATATGGTCCAATGTATATTTCAAACAACAAAATTAAAAGGTAAGCTTAATGCAGTTTGTATAAGATGTGGTTAAATAAAATATAATCACAATTTTACTTTAAATGAGTCTTACAGGGGGCCGGAGAGATAGTACAGCAAGTAGTAGGCTTTTGCCTTGCATGCCGGAGACACAAGATGGACCACAATGGCAAATTGCTTCAGTAAATGAGTAAAAGATCATAAGAATAACTGAAACTTGTAAAATATTCCTTTATAACAGAACATCTTTTTTGCCATTTTATTCACCTTTTTTCCTTGTTTTCCTTTACGTACATCCTTACTGCCTTGATCCAATGAAGGACCCAATTGTCTCACATCAGTGTCACTAGGTTCCTTCATTTGGTCAGAGGAATGTCTTGATCTTCCAGGTATTTGGAATTCATTTTCTCCTTCTGCCCAATTCCAGTTGGTCTAGTGAGTAAAGAACTTAGCTTAAATCCAACTGACATTTTCTTGTATTGCTTTCATCCAAGCTATTTTAATAAAATACAAATTCAAATATGTCTAGTAGACTATAAGCAGAACTATTTTTGACTTCTTAAACTTTTTTTTATCAAACCACTAAACTTCAAGTTCTTTGATTCAAAGCATATGGCCCAAAGTATATTTCAAACAACAAAATAATAAAAGATAAACTTAATGCAGTTAGTATAAGATTTTGCTAAATAAAATGTAATCACAATTTTACTTTAAATGAGTCTTAGAGAGGGCCAGAGAGATAGGACAGCAGCAGTAGAGCTTTTGCCTTGCACGTGGCTGACCTGGGACAAACCCAGTTTGATTTCTGGTATCGCATATTTACCCCAAGCCTCGAAGGAGCAATTTATGAGTGCAGAGCTAGGAGTAACCCCTAGGTCCACGATGGTGAACCTATAGCACTCCTGCCAGCTGTAGCACTCGAAGGCCTAGGAGCTGGCACATGGGAAGGTCCGCAATTAAGATATGCAGCATGTGCCACATAGTTTTAAGATACTACAATCTTGTTATTAAGGTTTAATTTACGTGCTGGCATTTTTGAGGAATTTCTATGGCTTTGTGTGGTAGTTTGGGCACTCAGGCTCAAAGGTTAGCCATCACTGCCCTAGGTGATATCGGGTGTGAACCTCCCACCCAAAAAGTTTGTTTTCATTCATGATCACACAAATTACCTGGAGTCTAAGGTCAGACATTTGTCTTAACAAATCCTCAAAGAGTTCTCGCTCATCTTCAGGTAATTCAGAAGATAGCACAACACCCACAAAACATCCTGATGCTTGTAGCATTGTATCGGGAAACATGTATGCTCCTACAGTACATTTAAGAACTGGAGATCTATCAGGAACTAGAGGATACAACCAATCACAAACCTGAAGTTTAAAAAAAAAAAAGAGAACATAAGTTTTATATTATATATTATGTTAATATAAGTTTTAAATTATAATAGATAATAAACATTCCAACACATGGAACTCATTTTATATATAGTATATTGACAACATTAACAAATAACCCATGAAAAAATGAGTCATTTACAAGTCTGATAATCTTACAAATCTTATACAACAATTACTCTAAGAATGTTAGAAGCCAGAGAATATCACAGAGGGTAGAGCATTTGTCTTGCATGTGCTGACCCAGGCTGATCCAGGCTCTATCTCTCACATCACATGGACTTTTGACCACTTCCAGAATTAATCCTGGAGCATCAAGCCACTAATAAGCCCTGAGTATCAAGTGTGATCCCCAAGACAAAAAAAAAACATTATTAATCCATGAATAAAACCCTTTTTGTTAATTTCATTAAGATTAAGACCAACCTCAATGCCAAAGGCTCTAAATCAGTGGTTCTCAAACTATGGTCCATGGGCCACATATTGTATTTGTTCCTATTTTGTTTCTTCACTTCAAAATAAGATATATGCAGTGTACACAGGAAGTTGTTCATAGTTTTTGTTTTTACTATAGTCCAGCCCTCCAATGGTCTGAGGGACAGTGAACTGACCCCGTTTAAAAAGTTTAAGGACCACTGCTCTATACAGTATACTATTAGGCAATAATGTGTCTACTTTTGAATAATGGTCAAGGTAAATTTATGTTTTACTATTCAAATTAGACATTGTTTAGTAGAAATGCTCTATACATATTTACTGACTTACTCCTTACAAATTCCCATAAGGTTGTTTAGTATTATCATTTTGTATACAAGAAGACAGAAATGGAAGGTTGGAACAGTAGGATAACAATTAGGGTGCTTGCCTTGCAGGTAGCAAACCTGGGTTTGATTCCCAACACCACATATGGTCAGTCCTTCAAGCCAGTCAAGCATGATCCCTGAGCGCAGAGCCATTAGTAACCCCTGGGCAATGCTGGCTTGGCCCCAAAACAAAAGCAAAAAACAAAACGAAACAAAACAGAGAAGATACACTGATTCAGCAACTAAAAAGTGGGGGGTAGGATTACAACACAAGTAGTAGTCTTGTGCCATAGAAATCCAAGAATTTTGGAAGTATAAGGGGATGGGCTAACACCCAATATGTTTAGGCGGGACTCCTTGTGGTGCTCATGGAACTGCAAGTGGTATTCAAACTGATGCAATAAATCTCTATGGCTCCAAAGTTACTATGGGGTTTCTAATTTTTAATTAGAAACATATTACTTAGAAGAATGTTGAATAACATTTTTGTGTTAAACATAGAATTGAAATGATAAAGCTGGAATAGAATATTAAATTATGTTTAGAGACATTTGAACTTAAAGAAAATTGACACAAAGTCACCCCAAATCAAATCTAGGGAATATTAATACATTAGAATTTACACTAGGGGCCCGGGAGATAGCATGGAGGTAAGGCCCCCTGAGCACTGCCGGGTATGACCCAAAAACCAAAAAAAAAAAAAAAAAAAAAAAAAAAGAATTTACACTAACATCATAGAGAGTTAAATATGAAAGACACCAAGTTTAAATCAGAATATTCAACTACACCAAGCCCAGTCAGATATAAGATACTAAGTAATAAACCAGAAACAGAGGGAGAAACTCAATCTAGAAGACCCCGGGGAGAGGGTGGAGGATATGGGAGGCAGAATGGGAACGGAGGTGGAGGGAGGACAACTTGGTGATGGGAATTCCCCTGATTCAATGTTTATATGTAACTGGAACATTACTGTGAATGACATG